>CM057456.1:1799130000-1799275000 GCA_016271365.2 Neoceratodus forsteri | reverse complement strand
AGTACATACATGTTAAACATGTTAAACAAGGGCATACAACATTAAAGAGAGCATGTAAGTAATAAGACACGATGGGGTGTGCATTAGACAGATCTAATGCACGGCTAGGGGGACGTAGTGAGGCATGAGGCCACAGGCCGAATGCGTCCAGTTCCCAGCCAGCATTAGAACTGTCTAATGCACATCCCCGGAGTGGCTTATTGCACTTATAAAATAGGCCTGTGTATTCTAAATGGGGTTTCTAGTTTTAGCTGTGCATTAGACACATCTAATGCACAGCTAACAACCAATCAGATTGTTCGAAATCCTCTGCCCATTTTATAAACAACCATATTCATCAGTTCAGGTACGGCATCACGGTAAATAGAATGCATGAATAACACATACAAAGAATCATTTCAGAAACCTAGAAGAAATCAAGGAGGAAGGGTGAGAGGATAGGGGGGTTGCAGCCAAAAAAGAGACTAGAGCAACTCATGCATTGTCAGTGTGGATGATTAGTGAGAAGGATATCTAGTAGGGTGTGAGTTCCATTAGTGTGGTTGGCCCTGGTAGGCTGGGATACCAGTTGGGTTATATCTAACACAGCAAAGATATCTTTGGCATGTGTCAATGAGCTCACCAGCCAGTTTATGTTTGAGATCCCCAACTAGGATTTCTTCCATTTTGTGGGGGTGGCTGGCTAGGTAGTTAAAGAGTGCCTTACAGACAGGGGATTCCTGCAGGGTGGGATGTAGACAACGGTGAGAGTAAGAAGAGCATGGTTTGGGTCAGGGGAGAGTTTTATTGAGAGGGCTTGGGCACTATTGTCTAGGGAGGGTGCAGACAGGGCTTGGCAATGCAGTGAGTCATTTACATAGAAGGTGCAGCCACCGCCTCTCTTGCCGCTACGATCAAGCCTAATGAGAGAGTAGCCAGAAATAGAGACAAATCAGTCTGGAGTCTTGGCTGACAGCCAGGTTTCTGTTAAAGCCAGAATGTCCGGTTGGTGCTGTGCCATCCAGCATTGCAGAGGTGCCATTTTTTTTAGGCAGGCTGCAGATATTTATAGCGGCTGTTCGAAGACCCGTGGGTGACCGCAGTTGGGGGGGGGTGCTGCTGGGCCAGGATTGGGGTGAACACTTCCAGATAGTAGAAGAAGCAAGTGGAAGATCCTGACAAGGGCCATGAATTGATGGTGTTTTGCCAGGTAGCAGTGGCTGGCAAGCTTAGAAGATGATGAGCAGGGAATGAGCAGCTGCGTGAGGGTTGGGATGATCAGGTGGAGGAACAGACATGAAGAGCTCAAGGCACAGAGAGATGGGGGGGTAGAGGGGAGGGGTGCGGGGGGGCTATGGGGAGAAACAGAGTGACATGGAGGCTATGAGGGGTGAGGTGCTCCCCCAGCAGAAAAGGTGTGTACATATCAGAGGCAACTGGGGGTTTGTTGCTGAGCAGGGTAAACATGGTTAGCAACAGTAGTATGGTTAGGTTGTGTGGGTGGGTGTTGTGAGGCAGTACAGTGGTGGTAGATGTGACCATGGGCAGGTATGAGTGGGTCTTGCTGACAGCTAACATTGTGGCAGACACAGTGGTGCAGTGGTAGGGTTGCTTCCTTTGGAGTGAAAGGTACCTGGTTTGAACCCCCATTTGGATGCCACGTTGTATGCCTAGTGATAGTCTGGGAGACTGTGCAAGGGACACTACAGAGAGGGATGAGAGGCAGAGAATTCAGGTATGAATGATACAGGACAGAAGTGTTAGGGGGGAGCAGAGGGAAGAGGATTGCAACCTACATGTCTTGTTGCCCTCTAGTGGCTTTACAGATTAATATGGAAAAGTAAAAAAAATTAATAAAACTGAAGAAAGTCAGCACTGAGTATTAAAACAGACCAGATATTAGAGGCAATACTGGATTGGGGGAAAAAGGTTAAATAAACTGACCAGTGGTAGTGACATAGTTCAGTCAGGAGGAATCTGCAAATGCCTGGCAGGATGAGGAACCAAACTAGGAGCTCATGTTCCATGGACAGCCAATGAGAGATGTCCCAAGATAATGGCAATTGTCTGTAGAAAATTTACGAAGACAGCCATGCAGCCTTTGGTTCCCAGAGCGCTGTCCAGGACGTACCTGCTAGCAAGGGCTCGGGGAGTGTGGCAGCAGGCACTTCTCACCATGGAGGCATGTAGACCCCTGTCTGAGGTGCTGTTAGCCCAAAGGGCTGTGAGAGGACACCTGCTGCACCCCAGTTGCTTATGATCCTACATAAGTTAACTGTGTGTCAATCTGACTGGTTCAGAACTGTCACAGGCTGTTCTGTTATACAGGGCAACTCAGATCCTGCATTGGTTATTCAATAAATTTTTTTTTTCCCATCTGCTTGGTCTATTTTTTTAAAACAAGATAACATCTTCCAAAGAGTGTAGTCATGCAGAATAATATGGAGGAGACAGCACAATAGCCAATCATGTTGCTTATTTACAGGGCACTGTCTAGTGACGATGCCCTGTAAATAAGCCTGCAAAGCAGAAACGGTATTTGGAAAATGCTAATCAGGCAGGAAGGCTTTGAGAATATGCAAATGGAACAGCACATGTATTTGGAATATGCAAAGGAACACAGCAAGGCACACTTGGAACATTTAAAAGTCTCTGAAATTGCGTTAACCACATGAACGTTTCATCACAAACCCAACTGTCAAAACAGAAATGGATTAATGAGTGGTTCCTCAAGCTGTCAGTCGCTGAATAAAGCTTATTAAAAAAATATTCTGCTTTTGTATCCTTGATTTCTACCTTGAGATACCAAGAGTTATGTGAGACTTTGGAGGAGCAGTCCTTAGGAATAATGGCATGGAGTGGGATTGAGAGGGAAGGCACAGCCAGCACACATCTCTCAATACAAATGAAATCAAACCGTGTAGATGGATAAACAGTGCACAACCAAGCAGGGGAACCAAAAGGCAGTCAGTCAGTGATGGCAAACCTCTGCCAATCAAAAATTCAATCCATATGATGGCTGATCTGTATGAGCCACACCTCACAGAAACCCATCAATTCTAACCAATTAATGTGCCCAGTGCCTCGCCATGGGATTGGGGGGGGGGGATGTCAAGCAACCAACGAATTGGCAAAAACAATGTGTTCCCAAAGGGGACAAAATGCAGGATAATGCACCTCTCCAGCCTGGCCCAGGTGCCAGCCTCCAGACTTCCACAGCCAACTCCCTAGGATAGTGGACTACTACATCCGCACAATGCACCCACATAACAAGTTGCCCACAAAAGTCCAGAAGCCAGCACTCAAACTGGACCAGAGTGGAACACCACCCCACAAAAAAAAACAGAACACCAACCCCACAACTTCCCCCGGCTATCTGGCAGCAGCCCCCCCCCCCCAAAAAAGCACCAAGGATATCTCTTGCTGGCTGCCAAGCAGTTCTTTCCCAAACACAAGCGATACTGATGAGCCACTGTGCAGATCAAATTCCTAACCAACAAAAACATACCATCACTGATACCCCTCTACCCCACGCCAGGCCGCACACACTTCATCCATCTACACAGACTGAGTCCGTGTCCCTTCCATATAAACATATACCTACCTGCCTACCTCCTCCCTCTCAATTTTACTCCAGCCAGGCCACACAGCTCATCCACCTACATAGAAACATTTAAATGGAACATAAACAATGCTGTTTGCATTTTTAGTGTCATTCTAAATTTGGGCATGTTTAAAGCTTGGCTCTTCACACCAGTGTTTGCTTTTGTGTTTTTTTTTATTTGAAATATTCCAATTTTTTTCTTTTTTAGGGCTCTAGCCTTTTTTCTGCACAGTATTCATTTGTTTAATTACTTAGTTCCAGAACCCAGTGATGTCAGTTGAGCAGAAGACTGCAATGAAGCAGAACACAGGGACACTGGCTGAGCTGATATTATTGTGCTCCTCTTGACTGTAGTCTTCAACTCAACTGAAGACACTGGGTTCTGGAAATGCTAAGTAATTAAAAAACTGAATATTAGGTGGGAAAAGGGCTACATTAATATAGGGGCCCTAAATACGGAAACATAGTCTTTCAAAATAAAAACTCAAAACAATACACTGAGGTAATGAAACAAACTTTAAACATTCCCAAATTTACTATTAAATTAAAAAGTGCAAACATTGTTTATGTGTCCTTTAAAAGTCAGACATAAAAATCAAAAAGATAACATAAACCAGATTGGAGAGGTACAGTATCATGCATTTCCCCCCTCCTTTGAAAAAAAAATTAATTATAGTGCTTCTTCTTTAGTTTGCAATGCTACACAGGATCCCTCCAGTCCCCCCCAACCCCCAGCAGATACAGAGGGGTCTTTTTTTTATTCTTGCACTGATTGGCAAGTGCATTTCAAATAATTTTAAATACAGGCTCTATATCGAAAGTAGGAAACACCTGCACTCAGTCTGTCTCAGACATTTACAATCGAAGCAGTATAATTCAGACCTGGGTGGATTCAGAAGGGCAACACAGCCACAACAAAGTGAAAAAAACTGAGCTGGAGAGATCTTCTGTCTCATTGTTATAGCGGTGGCAGTCGAATGGGAGCAGAAGCAGCCTGGGTCACCTCTGTAAACCTGCCTTTTGCCCAATGGCCTTGCCTGGTTACTAAAGAAAAAAGAAAACAATTGAGGGGAGGCGTGGTTACTCAATAGACTACAGAAACACATTCTGAGAAGAGAAGACCACTGTTTTCTGGGCAATGTACTATGTCTCGTTAAGTCAGACTCTAGTTACAGTGCAGTCTACCAGGTTCAAGTGCTATGCATGAAATTTCACAGTATACCACTTGACAAGTCTGGAGTAATTACTGTTGCATTACATTGAGTTCCTGCAGTACCCTGCAAGATAACTCCGCATAATCTGTGATTTTATAGCATATACAGTCCATGAAACTGCCCAAAGGCTAAAAAACTATATGTTGTTCATCTCACAAATGGTGCAGAACTGAGCAAATGCCCATAAATTAAATCTAACTTGCACATTTCTAGCAGCTCAGAACACAAACAAAAATGCAAGAACTAACTCCTGAGTGTGTCCACACATTTCAAATGCAGTGGAGGTGGGTGTGACATTCCCATGGTCCCCTGAAATGGTGTTAAAACACCTCCTACAAGCTAGTAGACTTCATATGAAAATAACAATAACTGGCTCAGTAGAGGCTGAAAGGCAGCATGGAAGGTACCCATAAGCCAACATTCAGTGCTACCAAAAAGGAGGTGGTCATTCTTTGTGTCTCGGTAAATAAGGAATCTTCTCACTAAAGTGCCAAGCACATCATGCTAGGCCAATCAGTGTTGTGTGTGTGCACTCCTAGGTAATACTACACATCTTTGTTCTTCAGGGTAAAATCATATAAAATACTGTCTGCATACTCTACCTCTGCTCCAACACTAGGACAGGTGTGTTCCACTATTAATTTATCAGCAATTCTCCGATACCTGGCAGTGCAAACATCCAGTGTTCTAGATGCTGCTGCTGGCTAACTTGTACATGAATATTTATTTATTTATTTATTTGCTTTTGGTAACTGAGTGGGTGCACTAGGCATATAGGTGCCTATTTTCAGGCACGATCCGGAAGGAATACAAGAGGAAAATACATGAGGCTAGCCCATGAGTAGCAAGCACTGATATACAGTATTTTAGGAACTCAGAGTCAGCATCAGGCTACTTTTGCACCACTTCTTTTTTTAATTACTTGTTTATAATGTTCCTTACTGGTGCAGTCCCCATCTCCCCTGGATTGGGCCCAGCACCACCCTCCTAGGTCTATGGCATGTATTTGTCTCCTTCCAAACCGAGGGGCTTATCCCCTGCCTTGTCCTGTGGTGGGGCATGCATGACTATGCCAGACTCAAACCTCAGGCAGCAGAAGTCAGAGCTTATTACTTGTTAAAGAAAAAAAAAATCATCCTTATCAATAAAAATCCCAAACACATAAGTGGGAAGATGAAGACAGAGCCCTATGTATAAACCTATTTTCAGTCTCAAACCTCCTCCTCCAAACAGAAAAACATACACAAACAGAAGATGTAAGAAATTGAGGGGAGTCAATTTAATGGGTAGGTGCAGTGCTCCGGGTGCTTCTCAGCACCAGAAGGCAAGGGAAGTGGTCGCAGAGATACATGCAACTCTCATTCCAATAATTCCTTGGATTCCTTGACAAAGTTCGGGGGCTGGGGGAGGAGGATGATAGTGCACCATACTCACACTCACCCACAGCTGTAGCTCACAGTTTCCATGTTTGGCCCCAGCAGAGCTGACTCAATCCCACAAGAATCAAGATGTTAGATGTTGGCTCATTGGGGGCGACTGCTACTCCTCCAAGCTTCAGCACACAAGCACACAAGCATGCCAAGCCACACAAAGCTTGACTATGATCTCTCATTCTCTCCTTGATTCTATATTAATCTTCACTGCAGGACAAGGACAACAGCATTCTCAAGGACACCGTGCACTGAATAATCCTCCTTTCGCCAGCTGCATAGCCTGCTGCCCCCACCCCTCATGACTTTATTGTCTCCGTCCATCGAGTCCCACTCCTGGGAGACCACCTCACCTCCTCACTTCTCCTTCTTCTGCTGTGCACCTCCTCTACTTCTCCAGACTCCTTCCATGACTGTGTGACCCTGGCAGTCAGTCACACAGACTCACTCACTCACTCTCGTCTTCTCCGATGACACAATGACTGACTCCAGACAACCACGGATGGCACGGTCAGCAGTGGGCACTGCCACCACCACATCCAGCAGGCACCATCCAAAGCACCACCAACTATCCGAGACTGGCTGTGACTCGAGTGGAGTGCATGTTTGCAACTGAGAAGGCTAGAAATGAGAAATGGCACTCGCTCACCACTCGGTTTTTGCAGCTTTGGCACATGTCAAAACAGCAGGAAGGGAACCATTACGTAGTGAGCAGCACATGCAGCTAGCAGCCTGCACCCCCCGTGACATACTCACCTCTAGTTCTATTGGCTCCAGGCTACTATTTGGCTTGCTTCAGGCTCTTGGTTGGCAGTCAGGTGGTGTGCGGGCTGGGAGGGAATACCTAGGTTGTACTATTCCAATTTGTCTGTTATGGTCGGCATCGACAGCAGGTCATTTCATAAATTCAAAATGATTATTTTGACTGATTGCTTGGGCCCCAGCCCCCACCAACTCCGGCAACAGACAGGCCCTACCCCCCCCAAAAAAAAACACTTAGTAACTTAGTGATAGTCAGGGAGGGGAAAAAAATGAAGTAAAAAAATTAAAAAGCCAACAGCACAGGCCATATACTGACACAGGCCAGGATGCAATTAGCATCCCAAGCACCCCTGGCCAGTCCGGCCCTGAGTGCTGTAGACCTGGAGGTGTCTACAGTGTAAGAAATAAACAAAACTGGACAGACTGGATTGGCCACATGGCCCTTAGCTGTCATCAGCTACTATGTTTATGTTTCTATTGAAGAGGACAGGGCCCAGCACCAATCCCTTGGGTAATCCAATGGTCACTTTCCCATCCTCCTAGTGGCTGTCATTCACTACCATCCTCTGCCTCCTATCTTTCAACTTGTTCAATACTCAACTCATCACCTTCTCTCCCACCACCATTCTGTTAAATTTCATTATCAGCTTCCTGTGTGGTACAGTGTTAAAGGTCGTACTGATGACCAGATAAGCCAAATCCACTGCCCTCCCCATATCCACTTCACTAGATACCTAGTCAAAGAAATCTATGAGGTGTGTTTGACATGACCTCTCCCCCTTTGAAGCCATGCTGCCAGTGATCCTGCACTTCATATATCTCCATGTCCATCTACACAGGGACAGGTACAGGTAGATGACAGGTGTCATCCAGTTAAACAAAGGCAGGAAGGAAGGAAGGAAGGAAGGAGGGAGGGAGGGAGGGTGGGTGAGGGTTGCAGAGGCTCAAACCAGAGGAGATGATGGCCAAGGAGATCAGAAAAGGCACTTTCTGTTGCTATATGAGTGAAAAGAGGAAAGCAAGGGGTGGGATAGTGAGGATCAGGATGATAGGGGTGACTGTGCAGAGGAAGATCTAGGAAAAGCTAAGATTTTAAAGGAGTACTTCTGTTCAGTCTTCACAGTGGAGGGGGGAATGGATGGACCAACATGATTCAACAGGCACTGAGGGGGGAGTGGACACAAGTCCATTTCAGAGGAGACAGCCCAAAGGGTATTGGGAAGCCCTAAAGGAAAACAAGGTGATCATGCCAGACAGAATCCACCCAAGGGTACTAAAAGAACTGAGCATGGTACTAGCTCCCCCCATCAGCACTATTCAGCACCACATTGGAGACTGGGAGGACTGATGTGGGCCCTCTACACAACAGCAGGAGCAATGAGAAGGCTAGCAATTATAGGACAGTCTGTCTCACACCAGTGGTGGGTAAATTGATGGAGACCCTGGTGAAGGAGATACTGATGTAGTACCTGGAGGCAAATAGGCTACAGGACCACTGGCAGCACAGTTTTGCAGGGGGGGGTCATGTCAAACAAATCCCATAGATTTCATCGACTGGGTGACTAGTGAGTTGGATCAGGGAAGGCACTGGATGTGGCCTATCTGTACTTCACGTAAGGCCTTTGACTCTGTACCACACAGGAGGCTAATTAAGAAACTTTGTGACTTGGGGGCGCTGGAGAAGGTGGTATGCTGGGTATTGAACTGGTTGAAGGCTAGAAGGCAAAGGGTGGTGGTAAACAACAGTCACTCAAGGGATGGGAGAGAGTGACCAGTGGAGTGCTGCAGGGATTGGTATTGGGACCTGCCCTCTTCGATGTCCTCATAAATGACAATGCTGAGGAACTGGAGGGGGAAATGTGACTCTTTGAGGATGACACAAAAATTGGCAACAGGTTGGACACCCAAGAAGGGGAAGGGAGAATGCAAAGGGATCTGGGGAAACTAGAAGGGAGATCTAGGATATGGCAGCTGAGTTTCAATGCCAAAATCTGCAAAGTCATACATCTGGGGTGGGGAAACTCCAAGGCTGTGCAAGATGGGTTGTGGGGGGTAGTTACAGTCACCAAGCAAGAAAGGGACCTTGGGATAATTGTATCTGATAATATCAAGGTGGTGGGGCAGTGTAAAAAGGCATTAGGCAAGGCTGGTCTGATGCTGGGGTGCATAGTGTAGGGGACTTCTGGCAGGAGAAGGGAGGTGGTGCTACCACCATATTGCTCACTAGTGAGACCACACCTGGAGAACTGTGTACGGTTTTGGAGGCTGACCCTCTTCAAGGACATTGACAGGGAGGAAGTGGTCAGCAGGAGGCTACCAAAATGGTATGGGTTGCATGAAAAAAACATATGAACATGAGGGCATGCAATGAAGACTGAGGGAGAGTTCAAGAGGGATGTGAGGATATACTTCTTCGCAGAAATGGTGGTGGACTCCTGGAACATCCTGAAAGAAGAGGTGGTAGGGACAAAGACAGTGGGTATTTCAAGCATGCATGGGACAGGCACATGGGCATGACTGGTAGAGGAAAGGGAGGAGGGAGGGACACCTGTGACCAAATGGGGCCCAGGGTGTAGTTACAGGCAGGGAGAATAGGACAGACTAGCTGGACCCACCGGTTCTTTTCTGATGACAATTCTGTGTTTCTATGTAATTATATAACTATCTGCCAATCTGTGTGTCATTAAGGCACATTGAGCTGTGGAGTACAATAGAGTCTTCATTTAAAAAGGTGAATCATGCAGAACCTAAACAACTTAGTACCAAAGTAGATCACTTGATGAGCTTCGGAAAGCCAGCATGTAATTTGTATTGTGCTCATTTTAGATCTGCTACATATGTAGGAAATTATATTGAGACTCATTGTCTGTGCAGGGTTCAAACAAAAGTACTCCGCCCTTAATGAACAATACTGCAAGAGATCCGTTACAAGGATGTGTCTGTCCCTTTGGTTCACCACTGCAGTATATCTGGACTTTAAAGGGCAATGGTACAGTGTTTCCTATGATCTGCACAATTTAATTGCTGTTAGAACATGCTTTTGGTGTGTACTAAATATTCTGCACAACCAGTCAGTTAGTGCAGTCATTGGCCTTCCAAAACAGTAAAACCTCACTAAACCAGATCTCTCAGTTATCTGAAACTGTGGTGCATCTTCCAACTTCCTGGCTGTTTCTACCACTGCAGTGCGTGGAGCCTGTAGCCATCCTGCCATAGCTCAAAACATCAGCCACTTGACTGACATCAAACCTCACTTCCATTTTTGAACTGCTGTACCATCATTCCATAACTCCAAAACAGTCTGCTCACTACCCGCACCCGAACACACTATTTTGCGTGCATTTATTTGTAGTTAACAGCTGTAGATTAACCTTTCCCTGCTTTCTTTCTTTTTTTTTAATAGCATGTTTTTCCCCACCAGCACCCTAGCTCTGCAAGCAGGCTTGCCCTTGGCCATGCACCCATACCCTTCACACGGGAATGCTCTCTCGAGTGGGGCCAAGAGGAACTGAAGGTGGCTGTAGGATCAGGCACTAAGTCTCCGGCTCATTCACGGGGCCGCAGAACTTTTGAGTGGATTCCCCTTTGGAACTGGGAACATGCAATGACACTCAACGCCTCACGGCAAGCGTCCGTCTCAGCTCCACCCACGATGTGGGGAGGCGCCACGCTCCCCAGCCTCCATTAGGGGGTGAGCAATGCCGGAATCAGTTCCCCTATCTTCCCTGGAGAAGGAGAGCAGTCCTCCAGATGCTCGATCCTTCTCCTCCCCTGCCGACCCCCGGTGGCCTGTGCTCATTCTCGAACATGGGTCACCGGCGTGGTGTGAAAGTGCCTCAACCCTCAGTGCCACCGGGCTGGCCCTTTCTCTCTTTTTTCATATTAATTAGATCAACTTGTCGGGTGGCATTCTTTCTCAGTCAGCACACTCTCTGCCTCTCTGAACTCTCTCTGAATGCTGCATGTTCTCTCTTAGCACTTTTGTGACAGAACCTCATATTTGGAATAGGCAAAATGTGATCCAGAGCTTACGCTAGAAGTTCATAACATTGGTGCATTGCTCAAAAGCATACATTTAGAGTGCAGCTGCATATTTTGCACAGTAACAAATCACCACTTCACTCTCAACACCTGTGAATGGCTGAAACAATGTAATGCAGAGGCAGAGAAATAGCTGGCACCAGGATCCAGTAAAAACAATGCAATAGTTTATTTAAAGCAAAGTAAAGCACATTTTATTTCTAAAACACCATTCCAGAAGACCATGGTGTTGTACATAAACATAACTAAAACATAATAACCATAAAACACATAATTAAAAGTCAGTTATAAAATCAGCAGGAATTAAACCTCAGGAAAGGCAAAGTTAAAAAGATAGGTCTTCAAGGCAGGTTTAAAGGCATAAGTGGATGGGCACTGTCTGATCTGAAGAGGTTGAGAATTCCAAATGGTCGGTGGTACAAAAGCAAAAGATCTAGCTCCAGACATAGTCAGATAGACCCTGGGAATCTCTAACACTCCCTCATCAGTGGAGTGGAGTGGGCAAAGGGGGTGGTATGGGCAAAGGAGATCTTGCAAGTACTATAGTCCCTGTCCGCGTAAGGCAAACTGACCTTGAAGGTGATCCTGAACCTCACCGCCAGCCAGTGCAGAGTGCAGAGCACAGGTGTGACATGGCAAGATCTTGACAAGTCAGTCAACAACCTGGCTGCTGCATTCTGTACCAGCTGCAGGCAGCAAAGGTCCACCCCAGCAGCCCTCGGTATAGGGCATTGCAGTAAACAGCTGGCAGCAGTATCCAGTACAAACAATGCAATAATTTATTTAAATACAAATAAAAACTCAGTTGGAGAATATACAGGACTACTCCCAATCTGGTTTCACCTACAAAGCTTTCTCAAGGTCCCCTGTGAAAGTCTTGTTGGAGAAACTGGGTCAGGAGTAGTCCTGTATTTTCTCCAAATGAGTTATTTGTATTTAAATAAACTATTGCACTGTTTGTACTGGATCCTGGTACTGGCTGTTTCTCTGCCTCAGCTGCATATCTTTTAGTTCCCTTTTCCATGTGGCAAGTCAGCCATGTACTTAAGACAGTGCTGTGTGTACAATTTTGAAAAGGTGAACACATTTTGAAGGACAGTAGTCTAGGCAATTTGAAAAGCCTAGAATTTCCTATAAACTTTGCAATCTCTGGCCAGAAGCATTTTGATATCATTAAATGAATAATAAATTGACAGAAAAGCTGCACCAACAATGCATGTGTGTATCTGCCTGTAAATAAATGCATCACCTACCCATCACCCTCCCCACCATCTACTGGTGTGCCCCCTCCACCACCTTCCCATCTCCCCTTCTCTTTCACTACTGTAACCCCAAGCAATGCCCTAAGTGCCCTCCTCACCATCAACCCCTCTAAAGGTGCCTCCCCTGATGGCCTCAACCCAAAACTCCTCTCCCTCTCTGCTTCAGCCTTTGCCTACCCCCTCTCTTTAATCCTAAATCTCTCATTCCCTACTGCCTCAGTCCCCTCTTCATGGAAACATGCAGTGGTCCTCCCTCTACCCAAAAGGGGTGACCCCTCAACCCTTGGTAACTATTGCCCCATTTCTCTCCTCCCTTTTCTTGCCAAGTTTCAAGAACACATTCTCCTCTCCCAACTCATCTCTTTTCTATCTGACACCTACTTTTTTACTGCTTTCTAGTCTGGTTTCAGGAAAAAACACTCAACCACCACCTCTTTCCTACAGCTCACAGACTCCATCCTAACCGGGATAGACAATGGCCAAATTATCTCTGCCATTTTTGTCGACCTGGCCAAGGCCTTCAACACTGTCTCTCACTCTCTTCTCCTCAGCTCACTCCCAGCAGCTAGCCTATCTCCCTCCGTTACAAACTGGTTCAAGGCCCACCTTATTGACAGAACTCAATCAGTTAAGATCTTGGATGCCACTTCTCCTCCCCTCCCAAATAGCACTGGTGTCCCCAAGGCTCTGTATTAGGGCCCCTCTTGTTCTCCATCTTCTTAAACAGCCTTCCCTCTGTTTGCTCCCCCTCCTCTGCCATACAAATGTATGCTGATGATACAGACCTGTATGCATCTGGCTCCTGTCCTGCAGAGGTTGCAACCAGCTTACAACAAGACTTCGACAAGGTTCAGCTCTGGATTGCTAACCATCAACTTTTCCTCATTGTCAAGAAGACTGTCTCCATGACCTTTGGCACAAGGCAAAGACTCTCTAGGCTTCCCTCCCTACCCGCTTTCCACCCCCATGATGGGACTTTACTTGAGGACACATCCTCCATCAGGTACTTAGGTGTTTAGCTGGACCAAGACCTAAACTCCTCTGAACATATTGACGCCATCCAGAAAAATGAAAAAACTGCACCCCAAGCTTGGTGCCCTGTTCAGGAACCACAGTTGTATCCCTCCTATGGATAGGTATGAACTGGTTCAGAAGGTGATACTGCCCATTTTTGACTACTGTTACATAGTCTATAGTGCTGCCACTAAGTCCTCCCTCGCCAGACTGGACACCCTCTTCAATTCCTTCTGACACTTTGTCCTGGATGCCCCCCCTCACACCCACCACTGCAATCTTTATTCTGCCCTATCCTTCCCCTCTCTTACAAATAGGTAACTCTCCCACTGTACAGTATAGCGCAGTGGTTTAAGGCTCAGAGCTGCAAACCTGGAGACCTGGGATTGAATCCCACAGGCCCCACTTGCATACTGTGTGACCCTGAGCAAGTCACTTAACTTCCTTCTGCTCCCAGGCTGCACCTGTAAGTAAGCTTTCAGCTTAGTGTGTCTCTCCTGGTAAAACAAAGGTTAAAAAAAAAAAGAGGAAAATTCACCTCCAAGCACTGGTTAGGTGAGCTCCCTTCCTAACTCACCTCCTTCTTTATAACAACCCCCAATTCTCCCATTCCCTTAGATCAACTGACTCTGCACTCTGGTAGTCCCATGCAGATCCACCTTAATCTACCAATCTGCTTACTCTTACTGCCTCCCAAAAATTTGGAATTCACTCCCCCGTCAAATCCGGCACTCATCCTCTGGCCTCTCCATCAGCTCTGCCCTAAGTAACGACCTTGCTCCTAGCTGCTGCTGCCATGTTCCTCCCTAATTCCCTCCTCTAAGCCCTGGATAAACCCTACCCCTCTACCGTCTCCTTCATTTTACCCTGTGCACCCCCTTCCCCAAAATTTCTAGCTCTCCTCCCCTTCCCATCAAATTGTTCCCCCTTACTGGCCTCCCTTGATCTCTCACAGAATGTAAGGGACCCCAAATGCTCTCCATGGGTCCCTCTCCTACCCTCAGGGCTTGAATCCCTCATCTGCCCCTTCCCCACCGCCCCCACCTCCCTCCTCTCCTTTCCCTTTTTCTTTCACGTAAGCACTTGTTTGCTTATTAACCCAGCACTTGTTATTGTCCACTCTTTCTACATAATATGTGCAACACTGTTTAAACACTGTTCATAACACATGCCTTACAACTGTATGTTAATATTGAGCTTGCAACTTGAATGTTTAATGTTTCACTCCTGTTGTACCCCTTCCCCCCAGGTCACACCGGGAGACGAGTGACTTTTCCTCAGTGTGCCTTCCTGGTGAAATATTTCAATAAATAAATATTCTGTTCAGTTTCAAATATTGGCAGCTATGAATATTGGTCTTATAACATAGAACAGCAAACATACAATATGTACAGTTTCAATATGTGAACAGTTTACAGACTTGTTATATTCCTCTGTTTCAGCAGATGGCTCCACACAGTCTGGAGTAATATCAGCACACTAGTCAATCTGAATGCCCAGTCAGTCATAGACATTGGAACCACAAGGCGAAGGGCTGCTCTCAACCCCTCACTGTTTTGCCCACAGGAGAAAGTGCCACCCTTGCCCTTGCGCCCTGACCTTCATATTCAGGATTGCTGCAGAATTGCTGCAGTGACGTGAGTCAGTCAGAACGTTCTCTGTCCCCAAATGAAAGCCGAGCACAAGGCTAGCGTGCCAGTGAATGATAAAAAAAAAGTAATTAACGTGCTGCATTCCAGCTTTGTTTGTTGAGTTTCTGTTTCTGCTTGGGGCTGGGGAAGTGTCAAAGCAGTCAACAGTCCTGGCCGGGAAGTCAAGGTGTCATTTAATGAGATGACAACACTGACTCTCTCGCCGGCCTCCCTCCTCTTCCCACTAAATGTAAATAGTGTTGGGGTGGCCACTAGGGGGCCAAGATGAAAACAGCTTAGACTACAGAGCTCCATACATAGAAACATAGAAACATAGACTTTGATGGCAGATAAGGACCACTTGGCCCACCCAGTCTGCCCATTTCCCTACCTACTGGATAAGCTGCAGATTCTAGTTAACCAACAGCCTACTTTCTGCAACCCACCACTATAATTGCCTTATGTCTGTCCCATGCATGTTTGAATTCCCCCACTGTTTTAGACCCAACGACCTCCTCAGGAAGGTTGTTCCATGTATCCACCATTCTCTCCGTGAAAAAAAATTTCCTCACATTACTCCTGAGCTGTCCCCCCTCTATCTTTAAATTGTGCCCCCTTGTTCTTACACATCTCTTTTTCTGAAAGATGCTACCCTCCTGGACTTTGTTAATTCCCTTGAGGTACTTGAACATTTCTATCATGCCCCCCTGCCCTGCTCTGGACTGCTTCCATCCTGTCTATGTCCTTGCATAGATGAGGTCTCCAAAACTGCACACAGTATTCCAGATGGGGTCTCACCAACTGTCTGTATAGAGGGATAACTACTTCCCTTTTTCTACTTGTGATGCCCCTTCCTATGCATTCCAGTATCCCCCTGGCTTTCCTTACTGACTTTTCACATCGCTTAACCACCTTTATTTCATCTGATATGACTACCCCCAAGTCCCTTTCCATTTTTGTTGTTGTTAGTACCTCCCCTGCTATTGTGTACTCTTCTCCTGGGTTTTTGTTTCCCAGGTGCATTACTTTGCACTTCTTTGCATTGAATCTAAGTTGCCATATGTCTGACCATTCCTCCAACCTTGCCAAGTCCCTTCTCATCTTTTCTACCCCTCTTGTGTATCAACTCTGTTACAGATCTTTGTGTCATCTGCAAAGAGGCATACCTTTCCCTCCAGAGCCTCTGCAATGTCACCTATAAAGATGTTAAAGAGGACTGGACCCAGTACTGAGCCCTGAGGTACTCCACTAGTAAACCCCCTTTCTTCAGAATGTGTTCCATTCACTATTACCTTCTGTGTCCTGTTGTGCAGCCAGTTTGCTACCCAGGCTACCACCCTGGGACCCACTCCCAGGCTGGCTAACTTGATTATTAATCTTTTGTGCGGGACTGTGTCAAATGCCTTGCTAAAGTCTAAGTAGGCTATATCCACAGCCCCTCCCTGGTCTATTACTTTGGTCACCCAGTCAAAGAAATCAATTAGATTTGTCTGACATGACCTTCCTGCTGTAAATCCATGCTGCTTTGGGTCCTGTGCCCCACTGGCCTCTAGGTACTCAACAATTCTTTCTTTCAGAAGTGATTCCATCATTTTCCCTACCACTGAGGTCAAACTTACAGGTCTGTAGTTTTCAGCAATTATCCTACAAAATGCACCTGGGAAACAAAAACCCAGGAGAAGAGTACACAATAGCAGGGGAGGTACTAACAACAACAAAAATGGAAAGGGACTTGGGGTAGTCATATTAGATGACCTAAAGGTGGGTAAGCAATGTGAGAAGTCAGTAAGGAGAGCCAGGGGGATACTGGGATGCATAGGAGGGGGCATCACAAGTAGAAAAAGGGAAGTGGTTATCCCTCTGTACAGACAGTTGGTTTGACCCCATCTGGAATACTGTGTGCAGTTTTGGAGACTCCATCTATGCAAGGACATAGACAGGATGGAAGCAGTCCAGAGGAGGGCAACTAAAATGGTGCAGGGTCTGCATCAGAAACCATATGGAGAGAGACTGAGAGAGCTTAATATGTATACCCTTGATGAAAGGAGGGACGGGGGGACATGATAGAAACTTTTAAGTACCTCAAGGGAATCAACAAAGTCCAGGAAGGTAGCATCTTTCAGAAAAAGAGATGTGTAAGAACAAGGGGGCACAATTTAAAGATAGAAGGGGGATGGCTCAGGGGTAATGTGAGGAATTATTTTTTCACGGTGAGAGTGGTGCATGCATGGAACCACCTTCCTGGGGAGGTTGTTGGGTCTAAAACAGTGGGGGAATTCAAACATGCATGGGACAGACATAGGGCAATTGTAGTGGGGGTTGCAGGAAGTAGGCTGTTGGTTAACTAGAATCTGCAGCTTATCCAATAGGAAGGGAAATGGGCAGACTGGGTGGGTCCAGTGGTCCTTATCTGCTGTCTAAGTCTATGTTTCTATGTAAAATCCTATGCTGAACTGACCACCAAACATAGCATAATCTGAACAATCCAGTTGCTAGCACTACCTGGAGGAGATAAATAAGAAAATGACTTACATCAGCACTGATTGCAGTCCTGCAACAGGCAGTTAAAAATCCGGGCCTTCAGGCACAGTGGGGCAGCTGGCAGCAAGGCATCAGCTCCAGAATCCCCCTCAGCCAAAGAACTTGCCAGTGGAGAGTTCCAAGAAATAAGGGACATGTTTGCAATTTTACTAGCCGGAGACGGAGCCCTTACCAAACAAGTACTAGAGACAAAACAGGACATTACACAGATTTCCTAGTGTGTGGATGGTAATGATCATCATATTGCACAGTAAAGGGACTGTGCTGATAGAATAAGCCACAGGCTTGATGAGTAGGACAGAATAATACAACAGTTAACAGACAAGCTTGAGGACCTTGAAAACAGAGGGCAGAGCAACAACTTGCAATTTGTGGGCTTCCCTGAAGGGATGGAGGGTCATGATGTCGCCCTCTTCTTACAACATGTAGTACCAGAGATCCTGCAATACCAGTGGCCTGCCCACCTCGAGGCAGAGAGGGCACATCGTTCCCTTGCTCCTCACCCAAAGCCAGGGCAGAGATCCAGGCCAATCCTGACAAAGTGTTTATAATTCCCAGTTAAAGAAAGAATTCTTGGACTTGTGAGGGAGCGAGAGCCCGAAACATGACGTGGACAGCTAATTCAAATATTCCCTGATTTTTGCCCTGTGCTCTCCAAGCATTGCAGGGAATTCACTAGGGCCAGGTGTGCCCTTATGGCACTTCAAATTCTCTACAGTCTAAGGTACCTGGCCATCCTAAGAATTGAAAGGAATGGGGTGCCTCACTCTTTCTTGGAGCCTACAGCAGCTGAGGAATTCATCCTTCAGTCCTGGCCAGAAACCCGGCTGGATCACAAGGACCTGGACTGGGGAGCTCACAGTATGGACACATCCTCAGATAAAGTGCTACCCCAGCAGGCTCGGCCACTCCAAACCAGTACTGCAAGGCCCCAGCCCAGACAGCATACTGAGGAGTGGCAGCCGGCTTCTCAGAAGAGAAGGGAGGGCAGGCCAGAAAGGAAAAGTTGATCACAGCCTGACCCTGCCAGCAGCCTCCAGGAGGGACTGGAGGCATTCTGTAGAAGGGGGCCTGGAAATTAGTGATGAGGAGGGGGAGACCTTTGGCAGTAGGTTCTTCCCCTCCCTCCTACAGGATACACAGACCACTTTGCGCCTGTATCCCAAGGCCCATTGGATCCAAGATAATGTCTCGCCAAAACTTCACTGTGCTCAAAAGATAGAGGAGCCCCTGATACTGCTCGCAAAACTAACCATACAACAAGAGCTCATCTACATGTCAGCAGCCGCAGCTCTACTAAACTGCAACATGGTATCTGGATTGGGCCTCCTGATTGAGCAGTCCAGCGATGCCTCCTGCGCCACTCCAACAAAAACATGAGACTGGAGTGCTGATGCTTGTAGGATGCAATGTTAACACAATGGCATGATCTTATCCCCACCCAACTGAAACTCTTAAAGGGTCGAAGCCCTGACATACAGCTCAAGTGGCCACCATATGAGTGAGATCCCTTAGCTTGGACATTCTAGATGCTGGACAATGTAGGACATAGCTCAGCAATCATGGGGGGGGGCCCTTTCCCATACTGTTCTCCTGGTGAACTGCAGGAACCACTCCTCCCCCCCTTCTCTAGCTGGATAAAGGCATTGAATTAGTTATTTAAACAGGGCAGATCAGCCCTGAAATATGAATGGGCTTTGGGAAGCACCAGGACGCAGGAGCTTACACAAGGGCCTACAGAGCTCAAATGTATCCACAAGTGGGAGGTTCTTTATAGTTAAGTTGTTTTTTGGGGGGATGTATTATATCGTCAGCAGCATGCAGAGGCCCCTCGCATTTGACTATCCCAGTGCTATTCCTAGATGGTACCCCCACAGGTGGGAAGACACTCAGGCTCCATACCACTCCCCCACCCAAGAAGGGGAGCAAAAATATAGCACTAAATGTAGAGGTGCACATCCCACCCCAGCCCGAGGGGCTTCACAGAGCACCTGCTGCAGGGATCCTAGGGGGTTCCAGATGGGACCCCCGGATACTGAGGGGTGGTTTTATTTTATGCACTACCCCACTGTGAACTCAGCTGTGGGAATGGCAGCTTAAACACATAAGTACCTGGTGTCAGGTAAACAAATGGCAGGCAACAAGGCTGGGAGTTTTGGAGAGCCACCTGAACTAGAATCTATTCTTGGTAACCATAAAGCTACCGCTGAAGTGATACCTAGCTCAAAAACTGTAAAGATTCGAGTACGATACAATGTTTGGATGCAGAATGTTATAGTTGTTTATGTATATAGTTGCCCGGTTGCTCTGTTAGATATTGGACAGAGAGAAGTAATACAGACTGGTATAGACTACAGACATGCTGCCTGGCTAAGACAATAGTGCTGAGACTGTGGTTTCCTGGAGCCCCCCCCACTGACTGGCACCCTCACTCATCAGACCGCACCACAATATACTAAATCTAATGGATGACACCAAATTCATTACTTGGAACTTGAAAGGAGTAAACTCACCCATCAAATGCAAACAGGTCCTGTCCCATTTTAAAAAACAGGGTGCAAAAGTGGCTTTCCAACAGGAAACTAAGCTCTCACATGCAGAGGCCTGCAATTGAAAAGGGATTGGGTAGGACTGGAAGCACATTGCACTCACTCATCTGCAAGTCCCTTCAGTGGACCCAAACCCATACCCAGAAAGACAAAAAAGGGAGATGGGTCCTTATTCAGGTAGCAACCCCAGAGGGCCCCCTTGTTAAGCTAAATTTGTATGCACCTAATGAAGACAACCCCAACTTCTATGCACACCTTGCAGAAATATTGGCCCAGTTTTCCTCCAAGCACATGACAATCATTATGGCTGGGGATTTCAATCTCACCTTAGCCCCGGCCATGGACAGATCGGCTAATACCAAAGAGCCTCACATCAAAGCGAGGACAGTATTGTTGCAGTTGATGTCAAAACATGACCTGGCTGATATATGGAGGTTAGACCATGTCAAAGTCAGGGATTACTCCTTTTATTCCACCCCCACCAGTCCTACGGCAGGCTCAACCTATGGCTCATGAATCCTTTAGTCACCCCACAGGTTACGGGCTCTAATATGCTACCCAGGGTAATCCCGGACCATGCATCAGTTGATCTGACAATAACATGGATCCTACCACCACCCAAGACAGCTAGCTGGCACCTGGATGCTCTTCTGTTAAAGGATGCTGATTTCCTCCCTTGGGCTAAGCTCCAAATAGAAGAATTTATGGGGGATAACGGCAATGGTAGTGTCAATGATAGTACCTTATGGGAAGCCTTGAAGGCATACTTAAGGGGCAGAATTATTGGATTCACCTCTCATAGAAGTCAGCAGAGAGAAAAAGAGGTAGCTTTCCTAGATGCTCAGCTCAAAGCATTAGAGATCAGAAATAAAAGAAACTCCAAGGCAGATCCTAAAGACATGCTGGCCATCAGAGCCAAGCTTAATATATATTATGCCAGAAAGGCAGAATTCACACTTACATGCCTTGCATGCACCTTTTGGGAGGGAGGGGGAAAAACAAGTAAAATCCTGGCCTACAGACTAGAAAAGCAGAGAACTGAAAGGCACATTCCTGGCCTCACATGTAGGCAGGGAATAACATGTACTACTCCCAAAGAAATCTCAGAAGTGATGTCTAAGTTCTGTGCTGAGCTGTATGCCTCATCCCATCCCCCAAATACCAACCAGGTGCCCCACTTTCTAGTCTCTTTAAATCTCCCAAGGTAACACCCCTGCAAGCTCAAGAACTATATGCGTCAATAAAAGCTAAGGAAGTAACACGAGCAGTTAGTGCCTTGAATAAAAATAAATCCCCGGGGAGGAGATGGTTTCCCAGTGGACTTTTACCAGGGAACCATTGAGAAAATAACCCCAATATTGCAAAGAGCTGACACACACGCACTATCCAACGGTAAACTCCCACCAACGTTGAAGGAGGCGACAATCACAGTATTACCCGAGAAAGGGAAAAATCTCCTCGTCCCGGCCAGTTATCACCCAAATCCCTCATAAGTGTGGACTCAAAAATTTTAGCCAAACTCCTAACCACCCAGGTTGGCTTTACAAAGGAAAGACTGAACTCTGACCTCCTGCGGACCTTCCTTAATCTAAAAACCATTTCTAGCACCCTCAACACCCCTGCAGCTGCCCTCACTGTAGACTTCAAAAAGGCCTTCGATTCTGTGGAGTACCTATTGAAAGTAATTAAGGACAAACCCTTGCCCACAGCCCGTATCCTAACAAACAGTACATTATCGCAACCCTCCCCCCTTGCCCAGGACACAAGGTGGGGCTGCCCCCTGTCCCGGTTACTGTTCCTACTAGCCATGGAGATGCTCAAGGCAGCCCTATGGGCCAATGCAGATATTCCAGGACTGCAGGTAGGAAGGGAGGAATACAAGTCATTGACTTATGTGGATGACCTCTTAATACTTCTGAGAGATGCTCCTAAGGCCATAACACCACTTGTCCAGCTGTTGGACAGTTTTACTAACATGTCAGGCCTGAAGGTGAATCATAGCAAATCGGAAGTCCTATTGCTAAACTACAAGTGCACACTAGATATGTTCCAGGACAATAACTGGAAATGGCCAGCCATTGGCATCATGTACCTAGGTATACATATCACCCGCAAGACTCCTGACATATGCAAAGTCAACTTATCCTCACTAATAATACCACTCATAGCAGACTTACTTAGATGGCGCCAGCTAAATTTATCCATCACAGGGAAGATAGCAGCCATTAAGATGATGATGGCACCAAAGGGTTTATACCTGTTAACCCACATCCCCATCCGCATACCAGACATATGGTTCCACCACCTTAACAGGCTGATGGGAAGATTTTTGTGAGAAGGAAGGCCCCTTCGGCTCAGCTGTGCCAAGGTATGGAAGCATTGGAAAGATGGAGGATGGAGCCTACCTAACTTCGCATAATACCATCTTACCTTTATTTCAGCACAAACGTTACAATGGTGCCCAAAACCAGGGAGAATACCACCACAATTGGTAGGCTTGGAAGGCATTGTCACTGGGGCACAAACTCTTTGGTTCCTATTGTATACCAACCCCCCAAAAAAGAACTAAACCTTCCCATGATAGCCATATCCGTATACCACTGGAAAAAAATATGCAGAGCTATGTCTGTCAACCAGATGCCTATCCAATGAGCCCCACTATGGGACAACTGACCATTACCATTGACCGCAAACCTATGCACTGGCCCACCTGGCTACAGGACAGACTTAAGATTGTACAGGACCTGTGTATCCCCAAATTCTTGGTACTAAACACATTCCAAGGCCTAAAGGATGCCCACGGGGTACCACAAGCAGATTTCCAGAGATATCTCCAACTCCGGGCAGCAGTCATGACTGCAATGAAAATGCAGCACAAAACACCCCTGGGAGTTCAGGAGTCTCTTATCCACACATGGCTCAACCAAGAGAGAGAAAGGGCAGGGACTATATACTAACAGATGCAGGATTCAGGCCCGTTAGTCACAGACCAACACAGGATAGAGTGGGAATGCGAACTGAGTGTCCATATCGCAGAAACCACCTGGGGATCATGCTGGGTTAGGGTTCACACTGCCAGTAGAGACACAAAAGCACAACTCATTCAACTAAAGATTCTTCACAGGTGGAATAGATTACCGGCATACTTGCACAACATAGGTGTCCTGCAGGAGAACAAGTACTGGAGGTGTCATAAGGATACTGGGACCCTTATGCACATTCTATGAGATTGCCCTAGGATCAGACCAATATGGGACCAAGTCATAGCATACTGTACTGCTATCTTACATATGCACTATACCAGTGATGGGCCCTTCACTGTCATAGAACTCCCCACCCAAGCTGGAAGGGGAACAAACATCTGACACAATGGGGCATGATTGCACTGTAAAGATTACTTATAAGAAACTGGAAAACACCTAAATTTCCCACCTTCAATGAATGGCAGCAGGCAGTCAGCCAGTTAGCATCCCAGAAGTGCATGCCCTATGTTGGTTAGGTAATCTGCCTAGATACACAGACATTTGGTCAGCATACCTCCAAATGCAGGGCAATCATGGATAGCTACCTGGGTACCCCAATATCTAAGAGGGGAGTACAAGCACAGGACACCACCCCTCCAAGGCAGAGGGGGGGATCAAAACAGGAAGAGACAGGCAAAGGTAATAGGGTAAGGTTAATGACACCCACTAATAATATAGCACAACGTTTGTATAATATGTCTATATATAAGTCTGAAAAAAGTAATATATACCTATAACACCTCTATCTCTCTGTATCTGTCATCATGACTCTATTTGTCTCTGTTTGTGTTTTGTTCTGTTGTAAAATTGAAAACTTTTCAATAAAAAAATTTAACGTGAAAAAAAAAAAAGTAAACAGTGTTTTCCACAGAAGTGCCCAGCCCCCCCATCATAGTCAGGGTGAGGTTAATGACACCCACTATGCCTGTCTGGGAAAGTATTTCTTATCCAAAAGCAAATGTCCCTTGCCCCTTTGAATGTAAATATTGACTGCCTGCATGCCCCAACCTGCTAAAATGGTCACATGCTTATGTAGTGCAATAAAGAATAAAATCTACGCAAGGACATAGACAGGATGGAAGCAGTCCAGAGGAGGGCAACTAAAATGGTGCATCGTCTGCATCAGAAATCATATGAAGAGAGACTGAGAGGGCTTAATATGTATACCCTTGATGAAAGGAGGGACAGGTGGAGGGGGGACATGATAGAAATGGTCAGGTACCTCAAGGGAATCAACAAAGTCCAGGAGGGTAGCATCTTTCAGAAAAAGAGACGTGTAAGAACAAGGGGACACAATTTAAAGATAGAGGGGGGATGGCTCAGGTGTAATGTGATGAAATCTTTTTTCACGGAGAGAGTGGTGGATGTGTGGAACTGCCTTCTGGGGGAGGTTGTTGGGGCTACAACAGTGGGGGAATTCAAACATGCAAGGGACAGACACAAGGCAATTGTAGTGGGAGGTGGCAGGAAATAGGCTGTTGGTTAACTAGAATCTGCAGCTTATCCAGTAGGTAGGCAAATGGGCAGACTGGGTGGGCCAAGTGGCCCTTATCTGCCGTCAAAGTCTATGTTTCTATAAAAGGACTCTCTGACCCCATTCAGATTTCCTGGAATTCCATCTTATCTGGTTAAGGTGATAAGCACCCTAGTTTACACCTCTCTTGTGGATGTGTTGAGGAATTCATTCCACTTGTTTGATGTTCCCCTGCCCTGCACTGGCACCTACTGTCTGTTTCAAAATGGTGGCAAAGCAAGTCTAAACACTGGGGACATATGGGGAATATAGGAGAAGCAGGTGGTGGCACTCGGGTATAAAAGAAGGGGACCACTCAAATCCCATTCCTCTCCTGCTGACAGACTTTGTTGGTGGTTGTGTGACTGCATTTTGACTGCTGACTTTGGGCTCCTGTGTAAAGTGTATTGTTTTCCAAACTGTGCGCTTGCCTCTCTGAGACTTCAGACCAGGATGGTGGGACGGGACCTTGCAGAACACAAACGACGACTCCTCTACTGGATGCTGTTGAGCCTGCACTAGCAGCTACTGGGACTAGGTAAGTAGGTACAATGTATTAAAATTTGTTTTCTGGGCAGGGGCAGCAGCCAGTAGATGCAGATTTGCGTATACACTGCAAAACTGAGAACACTGTTAAAATTCTTTTTTCCCCTTGAAATTAAACCAAAGCAAAAGCTCAAAGCACAGCACTGCTGCCCAAGCCAATCCTCCTGAGTTCCGATCTTGATTTGGCCCCGGCCCCCCTCTGCTCCTTGCCAATACCATGATCTGAACATTTAATTATTTTATTTTTATTTGATTTATGAAGGATACCAGTAACCTGCTGCCTAAGTAAATGTTGCCACTGCTGCCAGCCCAGGCTAGCAGCCAGCCAGGTGTGGTGTGGTGTGGTGTGAGTGAGCTGCGAATGAGCCAAGGGTAGATAGAGACCAGTTGATGCCGACTGTGCAGTGTCTAATGTGACTGTCCTACTGCTGTGTGCATGTACATCAGAGAAAAATGTTTGAGCCTAATAGTTTGACATAAAATTAACACTCAACAGGTCGGCAACAGATGAACAGAGCAACTCATTGTGCAGAGTTCTTTTTTGTTTACTTACAGCCTGTGCAGTGACCTCTTTTGACTGAGTCTAGGAAAACATACTATTCAGATTAAGATCCTTGTTAGTTCATATTTGAATTTTATTTCTTTTGTATTTGTATTATTGCATAGTTTAATCATGGGAATGAACATCTGCATGGATGCTGGATCATTGATTGCCATTTGTCCAGTCAGATGTCATACTGCTAGTTCTGCTTTTCCCCTTAATAATAATAATAATAATAATCCCATCCGACACATTGTGAGATCATAGCCTTGACTGTTTTCTACAACAGGATTGATTTTAATGTAATGAATGGAAGCTTCCCCTGACCCCCCCATCCCCCACTCCCATTTCACCCCCTGCTCTGCATGCTGCATGAATAGTCTGTTTCTGCTGCTTGGCATTTTATTATGTTTATTCAGTTATTTTTTATTTTTATTTTTGGTAACTGGGTAAATCCTGCAGGAGCACTGCAGAGGTGGTTGTTGGTAGTGACTTGCTCAGAGTGAGTCACATACAGTATGTATATGGAATGGAAGTGGAGGTTGTGGAAATCAAGCCAGGTCTGCAGGATGTACTAAGCTCATTTGCACTGCATAGCTCAGCGCAACACGATAACATCTA
The DNA here is from genome assembly GCA_016271365.2 of Neoceratodus forsteri. Classification (NCBI taxonomy): domain Eukaryota; kingdom Metazoa; phylum Chordata; order Ceratodontiformes; family Ceratodontidae; genus Neoceratodus; species Neoceratodus forsteri. Next base: position 1,799,248,729 of record CM057456.1, on the reverse strand, counting down.
GGCTGACAGAAGGCTATATTGCAGTGCCCTACTGGCCTGGTCCCCAAGGAATACACAGTATGGGCTAAGGGAGGAGGGAAGGCAAACAGATTGAAAGAGTAAAAAATGTTTTAAAAGCTCACAATGCCAAGATGCTGAATTAGCCCACTCCAAGTAATCATATAGTTGACCGTACTAGCTGAAATTTACAGATCAAAGTACTAAATGAATATATTCTTGATAAAATATTGGAGTGGTTATTACTGCAGGTGATGTTTTCTATAGTAGAAACATACAGATGGGCTGGAAGTATAATTTAGAGATTAGAGTAGCAAGCTGTTAATGAGCTTGGGACATCCAGCAGACCTGGGTTTGATTCTCACAACCTCCAGTTGCATACTGTGTGACTCTGAGCAAATCACTTAACCACCCAGTGCTCCCGGGTTGTCCCTGAAAACAGGCACTGGTGCCAAGTGGGCTTTACCCGGTTAGCAAAAAAAAAAAAAAAAACATAGAATTTGAGAACAGAAGGGTCTGCCTTTGTTAATGATGAATTTGCTGAATTGTTAAATATAAAATCCTTTATCTGAAGACATCTAAAGAAAGGATAAGGCTGGGTGCCCTGTCCTGTAGATCTAGATGTTAGTTAGTTAATTCTTAATTGGTCCTGAGTGTAATAATATTTATTTATTTATAAATAAAGTCCTGGGTCATACCTGAAAATAGGCATATGTTTTGTCTAGTGTACTTGCCTGGTTAATAAAAGCTAAATAAAGAAATTGTGTGCCAGTTGTACGAAAACACATTTTGGGCAGGATGCAAAAAGTGACAACTATACTGTTCATAAGGAGGTGTGAAAAAATGGCAATGTTGAAAATCTGGGTGAAAATGTAAAAATTGTAGAGGATTCTGACTTCCGTGTAAAACTGCACAATACGCTTAGTAACACAGTCATTTTTGTATTTTTCACAAAGTTTCAAGATAGGCTTTTTGGGACCCCACCTCATGAACAGTGGCACTGTCACTTTGTTAATCCATCCTGAAAGGTGATTTTGCACAGTGACCGGTAAATGATCTTTCAGGACTGAATAATGAGATGACAGTGCATGTGTTCATGAGGTGGGGTCCAAAGAATCCCATGTTGAAAAGTTGGAGCCAAAATTCAAAAAAATGGCTGAGAAATCCATCTATGTTGACTCCCCCCATTGGTGCCAGTATACTGCTTACTGGCATTTCTTCATTTTGCAGTTCGGCTTTGATGAGACCAGACGTTTTACCGCTACACCGAAGATTGCAGCACAGTACCTCCAGAGGTAAGTATGGGGTGAGGGTGTGTGTGTGTGTGGGGAGGTGGGGTGTGCAGATGGGGGGGTGCAGGTTGGGGAGGGGGTGGAGCAGACAAGGGACTGCTTTCTGTTTTTCAAGTATAGAATAAAAAACAAGCATTGTGGACGGTTTTCTTTCTTTACAGGTGAAATAAAACAAATACTGGGCACACTGGGGTGGGCTCCAAGTGCGCCCCATGACTTTCAGGGGGAATATTGGCCACACTGGGTGGTCTCCTAGTGAGCCACACAATGGGTGTGGGGGAGGAGGAAAATGCCAAGATGGTCGGCTTTGTGTGAGCGCTGGCACCTTGGGGCGGGCTCCCAGTATGCCACACAATGTGGAGGGGTGGAGGACATGTTGACATAGGGATTGCACCCCCGATGCCGGCTTTGTTTGGGGATTGTGTGGTGGTGGCTCATGCTGCTGCCATGTTTACTGAAATGCTTCACCAGGAAAGGCACGTATGGGAGGTGTGTCATCTCTGCCGCTGCACGACAAGCTTGTCTCCGATTGCAGTGGCACATTTCTTTCAATTTGTTGGCACTTTACATAATTCTTGTGTCAATGCTAGCATGCTGGCTAGTTGAGGAATGAAGGACTCACCTACTAAAGCGTATCCTGCATTCACCAACACTGACACACCTCTGCATTTCTGCTACTACCACAAGACGTTGCTTGTGCATGCGCAAGACAACATAAATAGGTATCCCTCAAAGGCTCAAACTAAATGCCTGCTTCATTTTCAGTGTTTTACTGTGGTTTTCTGTCCCAGACTCATTACTGCAGAAGGTGATGCTGCATAATTTTATTTGCTCCCTTTACAAACTGGCTCTGGAAGTTTGAAATTAAGTTTTCTGTATCATAATATTAATACTGAACTTCATATTTCCAGAGCTAGCTTTGTAAAGGGACCAAAATAAAAAATTGCCCAGGCAAGGAAGAAAAATCAAGCATTTGACAATGCCAAATGTTTGCTTGCTGGCATTAGAAGTGGAAGTGTAGTAGCTAGACAGATGCAGTATAGGAATAGCATTGAAGTATTAAACTGACACCAACTCCACCCTCACCCTGCAGAGATGGACAGGCATTTATTTATTTATGCATTTATTTATTTATTTAGAATTCAGATTTACAACCTTTGAGTCAAAGAATCATTTACAAAGGTACCTTATCGCAGGGAGGGTGGACAACAATTGACAGTGAAGTACAACAGTGGAGACGATACAGGTGCAGAACAAGAAACACAGAGTAAGTCCAAAGTAGAGAGGTTGGCGCACTGAGTAGATGTGTTTGCATACAAGTGGTTACATTTGAGTAAGAGTTACACAATAATAAGATGCAGAATTAGAAATTCCTGGGAAGGATACCTAGGGGTGTGGGTGGAGAGGAGAGGGGGTGGGGCAAGAGATAGTGGGGAAGGTTGGGGGGCAGTCCAGAGGACATTGTCAGACAGGGGCAGGAGCCTTTTTACAGGGGTTATCAGGGGCAATTACAGATGCGGGAGTCAAAGAGATGGTTACAGATGGTGACTTTGAATGGACCAATTTTGGAGATGTTAGAGATATGGGGAAGGAAGGAGCTGAACCAAGAGGGGGCTCTGTAGTGGTAGGACCTTTGTGCAAGAGAGGTTCTGGTTCTGGGCACCTGGAAGGTGGCCTTGGCCAAGTTTCGTGTAGGGACAGAATGGGAACCTAGTGCATGAGAGCAGTAACCCATGGTGGGGAGAACCCTAGAAGGGATTTTTTAGCCAGTATACAGGTTTGGTAGCAGAGGTGCTCATCAAAGGTAAGTAGGTTACAGGAGGAGTAGAGCTGGCAAGTGTGAGTTCGGCTAGGGGCGCCGGTCAGGAGCCTGCAAGCCTAATTGATTGAGGTGTGGACTTTGGTGAGGGCGGTGTTGTCAGCCACGGCATAGATGGGAAGATCGTAGTCAACAAGTGATAGGATGGAGGAGGTGATGGCCAGCCTGAGAGCATTTTGGGGAAGGCAGTCTCATTGGCAATAAAGGAGTTCAGTGCGAGAGTTTATGGTGGAGGACAGGGTATTGAGGTGGGTGTGGAAGGTTAGAGTCAAGTCGAAAGTGATGCCCAGGTATTTGTAAGTTGATACCTGTTTAAGGGGGTGTAGGGTGCTGGGGAGGATGAGGAGGGCGTTTTTGACTTTGTTTTCGCTGTGGAAAAAGAGCATAGTTTTCATTTTTTTGAGGTTCAAGACCAGACCGTGATCTAGAAATCATTTTTCAGCTTGGTTGAACATATGTTGAAGAGTATCCTGGAGGGTGAGGGGATCGGGGTGGGCAGTGAGGAGAACTGCATCATCAGCATAGAGGAGGATACAGCCCAGACAGGAGCTGGGGAGGGTGTTGAGAAAGAGACTGAACAGTGTGGGATCCAGGATGGAGCCCTGGGGGACACTGTAGCAAACAGGTAGGGCAGTAGATAGGGTGCCATTTATCTTGACCCATTGGGATCTGGCATGGATATAGCTGGAGAATCAGAGAAGAGGGCCAGGTGAGAAGCCCAGTTGGTAGAGGGAGGCAAGTAGGAGGGAGTGACACACAGTGTCAAAGGCCTTGGAGAGGTCGATGAACACTGCCCCGGCTAGGTTCCCAGAGTCGAGGGTGGAATGAAGGTGCTGTGAGAATTCTAGGAGGGCCAACATTGTGCTGTGTCCAGGGCAGAAACCATGTTGTTCTGGACAAAGTAAGCCATATTTGGCCAGGTACTCCATGAGTTGGATGGACATGATTTTTTCCAGTGCTTTAGAGAGTGGAGGGAGAATAGAGATTGGCCTGTAATTGTTAGGCACCGTACAATCTCCACTCTTATGGATTGGGTTATCTCAGCTGTTTTCCAGGCATTTGGAAATTGACTGAGACAATGAGACCAGTTTAACAGGTCAGTGAGAGGGGCTAGCAAGACATCCAGTACTAGGCGGAGGATCCTGGAGTCAATGAGGTCAGAGCTAGGGTTGCATCTGGAGAGGGCTTTTAGCAGGTGTGGCTTGGCCTCATGGGGAGTTATGGTGTGAAGGTGAAAAGGGGAGGTGGTCCAGGGTGTTGGGGGGTTGAGGCTGGGATTGGGTCAAAGAAGTGGCTTGGGAGGACTGAGCTTAGGTCGATGAAAGCCATATTAATAATAATAATAATTTTTATTTGTATAGCGCCTTTCAACTTATCAAGGCGATGAACAAGTTAATAACAACAATACACATAGCCTTTCACACATCGACTTATAAAAGCGCATCATAAATACATCAAAAGACTTAATAAATTACAATAAAATCCAGTCAGATACTGACCCTTTAATCCTCCACAAAGGCCTTTTTCCATAAAAAAGGTTTTAATTCTTTCTTAAAAATCTCCACGGAGGTGCATTCCTGTAACCGGCGTGGTAGAGAATTCCAAAGAGTGGGGGCAGCATGAGAAAAAGCTCTGCTGCTGGAGGTTTTTAAACTCACTCTTGGAAACTCCAGCAACCCCATGTCGGCTGAGCGGAGCGATCGGCGAGGGCAATAGTGAATATTGAGGCAATTGGCAATGGGGGGCGTCAGTGGTAATAATGTCACTGATGAAAATCTGGGATGGTGTGGGGGAGCGAGCTTTCCCATTGAGTTCCTTCATATTGTCTCAGAAAGCACATGCTGAGCCCCAAATGGAGGCATGGGTGGTTTGGTAGTAATTGGCCTTAGCTTGTCTTATGGCCCAGGTGTATTTGTTACAGGTGGTATTATATGCTTGTCTGTCAGCCAGTTTGCCTGACTCAGCCGCAATATGCAAGTGGTTGTCACATTCCTTCAGCTGTTGATTAAGGGATGGAGAGATCCATAGGGCATTATGTCTTTTGGAGGGAGAACTGGTAATGGGGGCCAAAAGATCACAGGCCTTGCAGAAAGTACTGGTGAAGTAGGACAGAGCAGTGTCAATATCCATCGTGAGCTGGATAGGGGACCAGTCAAGCTGTGCTAGGTATGGTCTCAGCTTCCTGAGTCCCCCAGGGTGAAAGCAGCAATGGGAGGTGACTTGGGACACGGGTTTTGGTGCAGCAGAAGTCCAGTGACAGAGAATGGGGGAGTGATCGCTGAGTGAGTTGGCAAGAACATTGACATTCCTGACTTTATGGGGGCAGTTTGAGAGAATTATGCCAAGGAGGGTGCTGGTACCACTAGATGGATTAAGTCTGGTTGGCAGGATGACTAGTTGTGTTAAGGCGAGGGCAGCAAATGAGTCCCTTATGGGAGAGGTAGAGGTGTGGAGCCAATTGACACTGAGGTCACCTAGGATGATCTGCTCTGCTTTGTGTGGAAGGGTGGAAAGATAGCCAGTAAGGGAGTGGACTGCAGGTCTCTGGTCCCTTGGGGGTATATAGGTGAATGTGAAAAAGAAAGGGCCCCTGGCTGGGCCAGGGGTGATTTTTATGGTGATGGCTTGTGCACCAAAGTCGAGCTTAGGGGCTGGGAGGGCATGGCATAGGAGGGAGTCACGCATATAGACAGGGCAGCCGCCTCCATGTTTACCAGTGCAGTCCTCTCTGAACAGGGAGAAACCAGGGAGAGAGACAGCAGAGTCGGAATTTGACATGGAGAGCCAGGTCTCCACAATAGCAATAATGTCAGGCTGGTGTTGAACGACCCAGCACTGAAGAGCTGCTGATTTCTTTGGGAGACTGCAGATATTCATTGAAGCGATGCAGAGGCCATACCTGGCAGGGGTCGAGGAGAGAGTAGATGGCCCAGGTCCGGTGTTGTGGTGGATGTTTCCAGAGAGCAGTAGTAGAAGTAGTGTGATTAGTCTGAGTAGCTGGCCGTGATGACTGGGGCTGTAGCACTGGTAGTGATGTGAGGATCCGTGGAGGAGATGAAGGGATGGAAAGGGTGTTGAGGGTAGGCAAAGCTAGGATGGGGTGAGACCAGCCAGACCCAGGGTGGGGGTGGGGTGGGGAACAGATTGGTGGGGGTGCCGTGAGTTGTATGTTGGTCCAGTATGGGGGTTGACTGCTAGGGGTGACTGGTTGAGGTGGGGCACAGGACGGGGAGGTGGTGCTGGGCTGGGCAAGGGCAGAGCTAGTATGGAGAGCATAAGCAGACTAAGAGTGAAACCCAGAACACCCATTGTTATATGCTACCAGGAGTATAAGGGGAGAAGTGGCCCTTCAGTGAGGGTGGCTGCTGCTATGGGGTAGTGGTAGTGTCACCACCTCTGGGGTCAGAGGTACAAGGTTCAAAACTCCAGGGGGGAAGGGGTTTTGGAACTAGGGAGAGAGGTTGGTTGGGTTAAGAGAAGGGCTGGGAGGGACGGGCAATGGAGCTAGAAAGGGGGTGGAAATAATGACTCCTAGTGGCCGCACCAGACACAGATAAAGGTGGGGGATGAAAGGGGGATGCAGAGGAATAGAGAGGCAGTAGTGGAGCAAGAGGTTGTCAGACAGAGGAGGTGCAGAGATGTACTGGAAAGGATGTAGGATAGCAGAGTGGCTGGGTGGTCAAGAAAGCCTAGGAGTAGCAGAGGCTGAGGAAGTATGGGGAGGGTTATGGGTGTAGGATAAGGAGCTCCCACTGGAGGTTAGGGAATATAAGATGCAAGTTGAAAAGCTGGGACTTAGTTCCACGAGCTGCAGGAAGTCATGTGACAGAAAAACAGTTTAATGTGAGATCCGAGCTTGGGAGGGAAGGTGGTTGGGGCAGGCGGGGCAGTCGACAAGCGCAGTGTGTCGATGGGCTAATAACACCCCTCATGGAACAAGTCAGGAAGGAGGTAGATTTTTACCTATTCAGGTCTCTGTCAGCTGCATTGGGGTGTGCCTTAGGGTCAACGGTCATGACATTTCCCCTCATCCTACCTTTCAGACACTGACAAGTGTGGAGGTGTGCCTTGGGGTGTTTGGGCTTTACAGTCACCTCATTCCATAAGGAAATATGCTGAAATGGGTGCAGTATAGGAGAATGGGGTGAACTCTGGGGGCAAAGGGTCCAAGGCGTACCTTGATACCTGTCACTGGCTGCAGGGTGGGGGTGGGGGTGGAATGGCATGAGCATTACTGTCAACAATCCCAAGTCACACCCCTGATGCCTGTCAGTCCCTACAGGGTAGGCCGTTATGGTCTAAAACCCTAATGCCCTTGGCGTGTCTTGGTATTTTTACTCCACGTTTTCCTCATGAGCTTTTTGTGACCCCACTGCATGAAGAGTGACACTAACAGTTCATTAAGCAAAAGGTGATTTTGCACAGCGACTGCGCCATTTGGCACCACAGGTGCGAAAACACATTTCAAACAGGATGTGAAAAGTGACAGCTGTACTGTTCATGGGGAGGTATAAAAAATGGCAATGTCAAAAATCTGGAATGAAAATATACAAAAACTGGTAAAGTCACAGGCGTGCGTAGAAACTGCGCAATGTACACCCGTAATGTAATTAGACTGGGGATTTTTTACAGCAGATTTTCAAGATAGGTATTTTGGGACTTCTGCTCATAAACAGTGTCACTGTGATTTTCTTAATCTGTCCTGAGCACTAATTTCCCACAACGACCGCGTTATTCTGCGATGGAAGTGCGAAAACACATTTTAGCCAGAGTGTGAAAAATGACTGCTGTACTGTTCATAAGGAGATGTGGAAACATCTGGACTGAAAATATTACAAATTCATGAACTTACGAGGGTGCATGGAAGTTGCGCAATGCACGTTCGTAACAGAGTCATTTTATGAACTTTTGTCACCAAATTTTCAACATGGCCATTTTAACACCTCTGTTCATGAACAGTGTCACTGTGATTTTCTTAATGTGTCCCAAACATTGATTTTGCAATGTGCACTACTTGTGCAGAAACACATTTTGGGCAAGATGCGAAAAATGACAGCTGTACTATTCATAAGGAGGTGTGGTAAAATGGCAATGTTGAAAATCTGGAATGAAAATATTAAAAATTCTCAAAGTTACGAGTGTGCGTAGGAACTGCGCAATGCACAATCGTAAAACAGTCACTTTTGGGAAATTTTTCACCAAATTTTCAGCATAGAGTTTTGGGGACTTACCTCATGAACTGTGACACTGTCATTTCATTACTCAGTCCCGAAAGGTTTTTCCATGCAGTGACCACAAAAATCACCTTTCAGGACCGAATAACAAAATGATAGTGACTGAATTCATGAGGTGGGGTCCCAAGAACCCTATGTTGAAAATTTGGTGAAAAAATTCACCAAAAATGGCAGAGATATGCAACAAATGTTGAAAAAAAAAACTATTTATGCCATTATACAGCTTAGCAGCATTTCTTCAGTTCACGGTGGGCTTTGAAGAGTGCAGACATGTTCCCGGTCCACTGAAAACCGTTGCGCTGGGCTCCGGAGGTAAGTATGGTGTCAGGGGTGTGTGGGGAGGTGGGTGTGCAGATGGTGGGTGCAGGTTGGGGAGAGGGGCAAGATAGTCAATGAGGGACCATTTTTTCTTACAGGTGTCTTTTTCTTTTTATGAAGATGACGCTGGGGGCAGTGGAGTCAGTGGGGTGGGCAGCCCGTCGTCCATTCAAACTTTTGCCATGCTGGGGTGGGCTCCCAGCATGGCACCTGAAATTCTGGTTTTGGAAGGGGTACAGTGGAGCTGATGGGGGATTGGGCACCCCCGTTGGCCATACGGACTGTTGCCACACTGGGGTGAACTCCCAGCATGGCACCTGTAAGTCTGTTTGGAGGTAGTGGAGCTGATGGGGGATTGGGCACCCCCTTCAGCCATACAGTGTGGGGGGGAGTGCATGAGCACACTGGGGTGGGCTTCTAGCATGCTACTTGGGTGTTTGTTGGGGGGTGAACAAGACAAAAATGGAGCTCTCTGTGACAGCTGTTCAGATGCAGTGCTGATGTGTAGGCAGTTTGCATACTGCCGATGGCAGTATGTAAATTGCCTGCCGATGGCAGTATGCAAATTGCCTACATGTTACCACCATTGATTGCAGTGGCCCTTTGCTTTGAACTTTACGCCACTGCATCTGAACTGCTGTCATAGCTCAGATATTTATTGGTGTGGTGAGGCTGCACCTGCAAGAAGGAGCAGGGCATTGGAAGCAGGGTGGCACACCTATGAACATTTTTATGGTGGCACTATGTTTCATGCACATGTGTGCAAGTAAACATAAAAGCACCAAGCTTTTTTTTTCTTGAAAAGTAGGAGAAAGGGTAAACTTCCTATTTGTTAGACAGGTAGGTTGTTCCAGAATAAGGTTTTACAGATACAGAGATAAAGGGGTTGGCTTTGGGCAGCTGCAGAGGTAGGGAACAGAAGGAGCCTACCTGCATTTCAGAGAATGCAGTTTGCTTTTAAATAGTACCCACACCTCTCAACTTAAAGCATTAAAATTCATAGCACTAGTCTTCAAAATTCAGAACAAATGGCCAGAATGGGTAGCACTTTCTTATTTTAAAGAATAATATGCCTTCAAATAGTGGGTCCCATATATGTTGTAGTAAGGAATGTTTCTAAAGTTAGTTCAATGTTTTTATAGTGGGTGTCTAGAAATGTCTCTAATATTATGAGGAACATCTGTATGCCTTTGCATAGCACATGGGTAATTTTCTATGTAAAAATCATAGCACTTAGCCAAATTCATAGCAGTTAAGAGGTATGATAGCAGCACCTTACATGCATGATATACAGCATCTTAAAAGAGTTTACCTTGTCACTGGTGGTTGTTCTTACTTACTAATTTCTATCCTGAAGTTAGTAGAACCAAAAACTACTAACCCACATGTGTGAAGACTGCATGCTCGAGACTGATAATACAAATATTACTATGCCAGCATTCATTTTCACCTGAGCAGCCATTGCATCAGGTTAAGCAATGGATGCTTCAGACTTCACGTTGTGCTATTAGAGGAAATGGGTTGACAGCTGAGCTCTTAATATACTCTAGTAAATATTCCTATATGGAATAACTGCATTCTTACCATTACGATCTTTATCATAAATGTACATTTATTGTATTTCTGTATGGCAAAAACTTGTTTAGAAAAAGTGCCCTTTTTACCCTAATAAGTACCCTTCCAATCCTCTGCCCTCTCAGCTTTTACTACTTTCCAACACCCATGGGGCCAGTGATGATTTGCTTTAGATTTGTTATTCATTTAGTCATAGTAAAATGCATCTGGTCAGAGATCATATACTCACTCGGGAATTCTCTGCTTCTTTCATTGTGTAAGACTTTGTTCCTTCAATTAAAAAAATGTGTTCACCTATTTAACGTATTATACACAACATTATCGTATACACATAGATGACTTACCATACTGAAAAGGGAACTAGAAAATATGCAGCTGCACTCTAAATGTATGCTGTTGAGCAATGCACCCGGTGATACTAGTTGTGCTGCACTTTTTTCTTGTTGTGTTCTGGTTCAGCGTTCATCCCACAGAACACATGCAGTTTTTAAACTGCTAATTAGATGAGAATAATCAATGCTTCTCGATTGATCAGCTGTTACCCAGAGTATTTAAATAACCTGTGGACAGTGCTCTTTGCAAACTTTTTCTAAGTTTTCACTTTCAGGAGGCCATTCTAATTAAGGCAGGTTACTGCTAAGCATGGAGCACAGAGAGAGAGAGAGAGAGAGAGCAAGCAGGAAGAGAGGGAGGGAGCAGCTTTAGAAATGTAGCTATAAAGCCAGCTTCTGTCCATGTGAAAAAACTACCAAAATACTTAAAAAAACAGCCATGTACACTCCTTACTGCCTGACCCACGTAAACCACAGCAAAAACACAAGAAACTGCAAACCTTACCAATAGGCTTTGTTCGAAATATACAATGTGACATCACCAGTTCAAACTACACACATTGCCTATGCATTGGGTCCATGACATAAGAATAAAATATAGTACTCCAGTAGACTTTTAAATCTAGTTTCAAATGGGATTGGTCTCTCTCTCTCTCTCTCTTACTGTGGCTCTCTTGCCTCAAGGGATGTCTCAGGGCTACTCAGGACTAAAAAGCATACTCAGTATGTGGTCTAGCCTCTGGGCAACCACCAGGAAAGGCTCTGTGGTGCTCCTACAAAGTGCTAAATCAGATTATAAAATGGCAAGAAAAAATCTAGAAATCTCAATGGCCAAGAGAGATCTGCTGACCTTACATTAAGTCTCTATATACGCACAGTCATCCTGGTCCTAAACCACATCACACAATATGCAAATCAATCCTCCTACAACCAGAACCATCTTACATCAATCTCCCTACAGCCAGAACTGATCTTCCACCACAACCTTTACATTATAGAAATCTTCAGCTGGGCCCTAAAAATAAAACTGCCTTAAATATAAAATAAAACAAATTAATTAAATGTTGTTTACCAGATCACCACACTCTCCTTACACATATAAACAAATTAGAAACATTAAGTATTGTTTATAGTTTTCATTACAACTGTTTCTTTCAAACAGTGAAAAATCCCCCTTTTATCTTTACTTGCTTATCAGGGAAACCTCTTCTGTTTGCCCTGACAGTTAGAAAATTGAGTCTCTGTTTCTAAAACAGGCCTTTGTTGTGTGTGCATAGTATGTTAGTAGAGGAACATTTTGCTAGTAGAACTGAGCAGAATTTTGAATCCCTGTATTCCATGGTAAACATTCCATGATAAACATTCCATTTCTTGAATGTGGAGCAACACAGAGAAACAAACAGAATGAAGAAAGCAAGCAATAATACTATAAAAACAAAGAGAAAAGGAGGCAAATGACTCACCCTGCTATTTAGCTTTTGGGACACAGCAAGCAGTTCATGATGCTGTCAGTGAGTGTGGCAGTTTTGAACCACGCTCATGCTTGCAGCATCGAGGAACTGAGAAGCCTCTGTTATGGCTTATTTTAGTTTTGTCTACAGAGTGACGAGAATGAAATAAAGTAAGGGGGCTATGTGTCATACTTAGAATGAGGAAATCATCATTTCTGAATTGTTGTGACTAGCAGGGGAATATGAAGTATAAGTGGGCAGGGAGACACACACTGTATAATATTACTTTAATCTAGCTCTAATAGGCAGAAGGACTATTTTATGTTAAAAGCACAGATTCACTTGCATTTTCACTTTTTTAAAAATGTGTTTCAAAGTAAAAGAATTGCTTCTAAAAATAAAGGGCCATTTTATAAGTGCAATAAGACACTCCGGGGTTGTGCATTACGGTCTGGTAACAGCACTTCTAGGGACGACCAGCACTTGGCCTTCGGCCTCATGCCTAACTACACCCCAAGGAGTGCAGTTATTACACCGTAATGCACACCTCATCGTGTCTTATTGCTTACATATCAGAAAGGTTCAGCACTCAATTTGGAAAACCTGGCCAACAAGGAACAGTATATTCAGTGCTTATCAATTTTATTTGTGCAATCTAACAACAAAAATGGAAAGAAACCTGGGCGTAGTCATATCAGAGTACCTAAAGGTAGCCAAGCAATTTGAGAAGGCAGTAAGGGGGGCTGGGGGGATACTGTGATGCACAGGGAGAGGCATCACCAATAGAAAACAGGAAGTCGTTATCCCACTGTACAGACAGTTGGTGAGACCCCATGTGGAGTACTGCATGCAGTTCTGGAGACCCAATTTCAGCAAGGACATAGACATGATGGAGACAGTCCAGAGGATGGCAGCTAAAATGATTCAGTGTTTACACCAGAAGCCACATGAACAGAGATTAAAGGAGCTTAATATGTATACCCTTGAGTAAAGGAGGGAGAGGGGGCACATGGTAGAAACGTTCAAGTACCTCAAGGGAATCAACAAAGTCTAAGAGGGTAGCATCTTTCAGAAAATGAGATGTGCAAGAACAAGGGGGCACAATTTGAAGATAGAGGGGGGACAGCTCAGGGACAATGTGTGGAAGTATTTTTTTCATGGAGAGGGTGATTGATGCATGGAACAGCCTTCCTGAGGAGGTCATGAGGTCAAAAACAGTTGAGTAATTCAAGAATGCATGGGACAGACATAAGGCAATTCTAGTGGGAGGTAGGAATAAGTAGGCTGTTGCTTAACTAGGATCTGCAACCTATCAAACAGGTAGGGAAATGAACAGACTGGGTGGGCCAAGCAGTCCTTATCTGCCATCAAAGTCTACGTTTCTATAATCTGCAAAACAGTACGTTAGCCATTATTCAAGCACCAGTACCAGGACCACAGCGGGAATGCTGCACTGGTAGTAAGCTGAGGGGTCTGTGCCATCCATGCAGTCCTGTTTGGCTCTAGGCTTCCCCAGAATCACTTTCAACAACACAGAGTACAGGCCCCCCTCTACCAGCAACAATGTCTGAATCTTGTTTCAGCAGCCGAGAAGCTGCAATAAATGTTCCTACTGTTCGGCTTCTTTGGAATTTAAAACCTAATTCTCTATGATGGTGGAGGTCAGTGACCTGGTAAAAGGGGTTTAGATAAAGAAAGTGAGGGAGGGGAGACAGAGGGTCCATTGAATAGTTTACATTTTTGTCATCTTTGGTTTCCTTCCGCTCTGTGTGTGACCGGTTTGGTTCAAGAGGTGCTGGGTAGTCTGCCACAGACAGCAGTAAATTAGTTTATAGATAACAGCTGTGGATATATTTAGATCATACTTATTTTCACTGGTGTTGCTGATTCATGTTTTCAGTTGCTAAACAGAGATTTATTTTTGTTAGACACAAGCTGTGCCCATGAATGTGTTACAGTATGTTTCAGGAGAAGTCTGTCCAGCCTGTCACTGACAGTAATAAACTGTTTCATGAAGTGTTTAAACTGAGAGAATCTAATACTTTTCTCTCCTTTATGAAACAAACAGCTGTCTCTAATCACAGAAACTTTGGGGGAGTAATTGAAATGTAGTGGATGCAGCCCTCTGAGGAGTTGAGAAGACACCCTCCCCAAGCAGCAGAAAAAAAGCCAGTTGACTTGCTGACATGAAATGAAGCACATCGTAGAAGGAAATAACATCACATTGTATTACAACGGGCAGCCATATTACCTTTCCAAACCATTTCAGTATATATGGCTTCTGTTAATAGTTTAAAAATTATGGCATCACTGCTGTCTCCTTTGCTCTTTTTATCCCTGCATTACCAGTTTAAATTTGAAGCCAGTTAAATGCTGACAGTAAATACATAGAACAAAAATGCTCCATCTGACCAGGGACAAGAGAGAGATGGAGAAAATGTACAAACCTCCATTCCTGACTATAAAGAATGAACAGATTAGATTATATTATTTCAAGTGAAGCTCCCCAAACTCAAACTTCAACTTGTGGTTACCTTAGATTGTCTGCTGCTTCAGAACATTTTTCTTTTCAAGTATTTTATTCCCTATCTTAATATAGCTTAGACATGGAGCAAAAGGAGGCAGAGTGGTTTAATTGTTTTAATTAAGAATTGTGTGAATCCCCAGTTTGAATTCCACTACAATCAGGGCTCTAAGCACTCTTTACATGTCATCAGAAAAATCATACTTGGTAGAAGACAGGCTCTCCATATTTGTGGACTTCAAAAATAAATCACTGCATTAGAAGCAGGAACTGGAAAAGGACTGTAAATGGGCATCTCATCTCAATTAATCTTTGTCTTTCTACGGGCTGCATAGGTAAGCTAACCCTTTGCCAATGCTATGGACTGAAGACAGCAAACAATTGGCTCTTTATTTTTTATATATCTGCTTGTTGGTCTCCATCCCATCTCCTTGCTCCTCATTTGATGCCAGTGCTGCAGTGAATGAATTGTACCCTGCAGGAGGCTGTGTGTGTTCACAGCTCTGACATTTCTGAGCCTCCCCTCTAAAGTGCTGTGATTTCCCAGGAAAAATGTCAGAGAGTATAGAGGAACCTTTCAGTTGTAAGGTGTGGTGCAGGCCTGTCCACAAAATAAAATCATAATTAATCAGCTTTTCAGAACATCTGCATTATGTACATCACTAGCAGTTTGTATTCCCTGCTGTATTAGTACAATATGATGTGCTCTGTTGCCACTCAGTCTGGACATCTGAGCACCCAACCCATGCCCCTTGGAATAGTGTCAGTACCTCAAACACAGAAGACCGCACTCAGCTGTTTCTAATTTTTGGTTCTTTTGTCAAAAGGAAATGTCAGCTTTCCAAGCTTGAATAGAACTCACTGTTTTTTCAAAATTAATTGTTGAGCCCTGGCTGTAAACAAAACTTCCCTTTGCAACCCTTCTTTCTTGTGTATGTTTTAGACAGTAACAATTTATGTTGGACTAAGCCAGCCTGTTGACTGCTGTTATGCTCCCTGGGACCCCAATGAAAATGAAATGCTGTAACTCAGGTTTATCCCTGCTGGAATATTTTTTAGATAAATAAACAGCTAAATGTAATTATTTCTTACTCTCCAAGCTTTCACCACATATTTTGATCTTTAGTGAAGTAACCAAGCAATGCAAACACCAATTAAAAGGAAAAGCTGCTTCCAAAAGAGTACTCATTTTCTGTATCATTTTACAGGGAGTGCAAACCATAAGTGAACATACATCACATTCACTGGGTAATTCATTCAATATGAGAGCAGAAGAAGGCCAAATCCCCAGTTTGCAACATTTAACATCATAAAGTTTGTCATTTAAAAAAAAGTCCACACAATCATTACTGCAGTCACAAAATGAAATAAAACCACAGCCCATATGTATTGCAGACTGTCACAACAGGGTCAGAAGATTAGGTTCTAATTCAAAGAAGGTGATCTGAAACAGAAGTACACATTTTGGTTTTCCATTAGGAACTTGGGGTATTTTTCTTGTTTAAATAGGAATGTGAGAGTATAACTGTGGGTGGGGTTGGGGGTTCAAATGAATAGAATTAAATATTTAATGGACACTTTTGAATACATTTCTTTCTTTGTTATTGACTTTGGATTAATGCTACTGTGACTCTAGAGTTGGGTATAACTGAAACTGCGTTCTGGTCAGCACATGTAGTGTGCCACCTTGTCCCCCAGTACTCTTATCAGAGAGAACAGTGTGCATTGTACTGCAACATGCTCAGGCTAAAAACACATGCAGACAAATAATAAACATCAGTGCCCTTACTGTGATCTAGTTCTTCATAATTTCTAGATCTGCTACTGTTTTAATTACGCTACACAGGGTTCTTTTTTTTTATTTAATATATTTTATTAAGCATTTTGAGAAAATAAAAGGAATAAACAAACAGTTGAGCACATAAGACAATACTGATTTTCCATAACCCTATACAATAGGAAATAAATTCGACCACATATATAGGTTACCTCGGCTCAACTAGGCCCCAGGCCTCCCCCTCCCTCCCCCCTCTACCCCCTCACATGACTCAAATTAGAGAGATAGCTCATACCACCATTCAAGGCTAACCTAACATACATACTGCAGCAAAACAGAAACAAGGGAAGGAATGCTCCGCAGGAAGATAGACTTCGGTATCCTGTTAAAGACCAGCTCGGGGCCAGAAGTTGAAGTATTGTTATACTAGCTTCTTTATAATTACCTAAGCACCTAACTAACTATTTCCTTATTAGGTAAGTACAGCGCATAAAGCTTCCCCCATTTCTTATCGAAGCTTTTAAGATTATGCCTTAAAGACGCAATCGTTCTTTCCACCCTAAGGTTGAAAAGTAGTTCGTTCAACCACTCATTATAGGTGATTTCTGTGGAATCCTTCCAGTGCTTAAGCACCAGTTTTTTAACCGTGTGAGAGATAAGGGCCAAAGTGAACCTTCTCTCATTAACAAGCACAGTGGCATAGTCCCCCACTATGCAAATCTCAGGTATAAAACACTCTTCCAGACCTAGTAAGGGTTCTATTGTACCTTGTATCTCTTTCCATAATGCCTTCACCCTTGGGCAGCCCCATAATATGTGGAACAGAGTACCCTCAGCCTTACCGCATCTAGTGCATATATTATCGCTTAGTTTACCCATGACTGCTAGCTTGGAGGGAGTTAGATACATATTGTGCAATATATAAAATTGCATTATCCAAAGATTATCATTGGAAGTATAAGAGAAGGCTGCCTGCCATATCTTTTCCCAATTAAGATCCTTAGTGGGAAATTGTTCTGCCCAGTATGCTGACCTACCAGACACCCCATGACAAATAAGGGGATATAGAGTTGCAGTGATTTTAGAGACCGCATGTGGTTGCCAGGCCAATGTTTGTAGTGCATCTATGAGTCCTGATTGATCCTCATCCCATTTATCATTCCCCAATTTGGTGACTAACAAGTGCCTAACCTGGTATCCATAAAAAATCTGCCTCTCAGGAATGTTTAACATATACATAAGATCTTTAGTAGCTTTGAGTTTGCCTTCCTCCAAAAGGACTGAGACTGTTAAATTGGGATTTTGAGATGGTATATAAGGCTTTAGGCACTGCCCACTAATTTTAAAATTAGGGTTTGAGTATAGAGGCTAGGAGATGTCTTTAAAGTTATCATATTTAATAGCCTTGCATAGCTGCTTGTGGACCTTAATGGACATTAAAATTAACTCATCTCTAAGGAATGGATGACACTCTTTAACCATAGTGTATAATAGGGCAGAGGGATCTATACCACTCTCCCTGATCCAGTGGTGCTCTAGTTGTAGCCACACTGGCTCATGAGTGTTTTCCTGGATCTGTGAGGCGGGATAAATCCAAAGTAAATATTTAGCCATGTGGCTTGCTAAGCAATAATGGTAAAAGTTGGGGAGTTAAAGGCCTCCACATAGCTTTGCTGCTCCTAGCCTCATATACGACCTTCTCGGTGGTTTTCCTTTCCACAAAGACTGGGAAATAACACTATGGAGTTTCTGGAACCAAGAATATGGTAGATGGAAATTAAGCATGTTGAGAGGGTAAAATATCCTTGCAAGGATATTCATCTTTATCACACTAACTCTTCCCTGTATCGAGAGATGTAAGGGGGCCCATCTATCCAGATCTAACTTAATAGTTCCTAATAAAGAGTCTAGGTTAAGCTTCCTAATCTGCCTCATATCCCTAGACATAATAAGTCCTAGATATTTAATTTGGGGAACCCAACTCATATTTGTATTGTTTATGTGGGTACGATGTGTGTAACAATTCAACGGCATCACCGTGGATTTGTCAATGTTTAATTTATAGTTTGCTAACTTCCCAAAAGTTTCTATAATGCTCAGTGCTGCCGGGATCGAAGTCTCTGGATTCATCAAATTTAGCAGAATGTCATCCGCATAAGCAGACAAACAGAGAATAAGGTGGCCTATCTGAATACCCTGCACCAAGGGGGAATGCTGCAGGAAGTACAATAAGGGTTCAATATATAAATTGAATAACATTGGCAACAACAGGCATCCCTGATGAGTGCCCTTATGCAGTGGAAACGAGTTGGAACATATCCCATTACAAAAAATCTTTGCTGTAGGATTTGTGTACAGGATTTTAATCCATTGAATAAATTTCTTTGGGATACCAAATTTCTCTAAAACTGAAAACAAGAAAGGCCGACTGACCAGGTCAAAGGCTTTCTCTGCATCCAGGGATACCAGAACCATTGGAAGCGGGCCTAACCTGGACACAGAGAAGATATGGAACAGCTTCCTTAGGTTGTCTACGGAAGACTTCTCTGCCATGAATCCCACCTGTTCCGAACTGAGCAGGGGTTGCCAAACCTTGACTAACCTTGTTGCCAGGATTTTAGAAAACAACTTAATATCATAGTTCATTAGGGATATAGGCCGGTAATTGCCTACCTTGGTTTTGTCCCTGCCTGATTTTGGTATCACCATAATGAACACTTCCAGCAGGGTTGAGTCAGTTATCCCTGACTCACAAAAAAAAATTAAACACCTGCAAAAGCAAAGGAGAAAGCTGCTCTTCAAATGTTTTATAAAACCAAGGCTGGAACCCATCAAGTCCCAGGGGCTTTATCATCGGGAAGGGCGTGTATAGCCTCTGACAATTCTTGCCTTCCTATCCTCCTTACCAGGAACTCTCTTTCCGATGGCGAGAGCAAGGGAAGATGGGCATGCTGTAGGTAATTCTTAATTTCGAACAGTGATGGAGAATAGATTAAGGGGGAGTATAAATCCTTATAGTATTTCTCAGACTCTTGAACAATCTCCCTGGGTTTCATGAGTAATGTACCATCACTACAGGAGCTCAACGCCACCACCATTCTAGATTCCTCCTGTTTTTTAAGTCACAGTGCCAGTAAACGGCTCGCTCAATTACCTTGTTCCACATATTTTGTGTGAGACCTGAACAGCGCAAATTGCGCCTTCTCCCTTAAAATTTCCGAATATTGATTTCTTAGGAAAGCTAACTGGGTCAGGGTCTCTTCACTTGGAATTTGATTTGTCCTATTTTCCAGATTTTTAATTTGGGCTAACAAGGAAGAGGAAAGGGCCTCTCTTTTCTTTTTTCGAATTGTGGCCAACCATATACACTCTCCCCTGATAACACATTTAAATGCGCTCCATACTTTGTCTATATGTTGTACGGAGTCAGAATTCCCTGCTATGTACTGCTCTATAGCACTTTTGAGGATATCCACTATTTTTGGCTATTGAAGCATTTGTACGTTCAACCTCCAACTACTGTCTTTCTCGGTAGAATTGAGTAAGGTTCCCTCCAACCAGATAGGCGCATGGTCCGAGATAGTTCTAGCGATAATCCCACTGCCAACCAGCCCAGTCAACATTAAATTGTTAATTAGAAAAAAATCTATGCACAACAGGGATCTATGTACAGCAGAGTAACATGTAAACTGCTTGAGATTGGGGTTTAATAAGTGCCACGGATCAATAAGTTCATGATCTGCCACAACTTCTTTAAGTGCTAGCTGTGCAGGAGTTAGCAATTTTTTTCCCCAACTGCTTGAACTATCTAACTTTGGAGATTGCACCATGTTCCAGTCCCCTGCCAGTACTATTGGTACCTTCAGGAAGGATCCTAGGGTTTGTGAAAGGGCAGTAAAAAATTCCAGAGAATCATTATTAGGCCCATAAATTGAGCGCAGTAACACCTCAACATGATTTAATATTCCCAGTAGAAGTATAACCCTACCTTGTGGAGCTATAGCGCTCTCTGCAACTGGAAAGCTGTGTCTCGAGTAAAAGCTATAGCTACTCCTCTCTGAGCCGTGGTATTACCTACAGCATGGATTTGTCCGATTTGACACCTTCTAAACAGGAGCTTTTCTTTCTCCAGTAAATGCGTTTCCTGGAGAAAGACTACCTTACTGCTTAGTGACTCAAGATGCCTCAGAATTTGATAGTGTTTAACCCTGTTTCTGGCTCCCCTTACATTCCAGGATACAAACCTCGTCATTCTACCATAACTGTAATACCAAGGAAGTCAATCGGGATACTACTCAAGTCAGGCAAATTGAATCCCATCTTCCTGCTATATCTTTTAAACAGGGCTTCATTATAGTACAGCGCTTTCCCTAAGCTTATAATCTTTTTTTTTTCTCCGTTCATCCCCAAGAATGGTGGATAACCTGTCCCCCCCGCCCTCTCTATGAAAACCCAAGAGTCTAACAATACTTATACCCCCTTCCCCATTATCCCAAAAATAATAAACCACTAATCCCCAGTCCTGCAGACTGTCCTCCTCCCCAAGTATCGGTTACAATCCAACCTCGCTACCAGATATCCTGCAACCTTCCCTCACTCCTCTTCCCCCCCTGCTGTAGCATTAATTAAAAAGAAACAGTATACGACATCTTACCCCCCGCTGCAAAGTAATACTGTAATGTCCTAAGAACAGAGTTCAGTTTCCTGTCAGCCCGACCAGTCCCTCCTTTAACTATATTATTTAAGAAACCCTCGGGAATCTCCTTAACTAATCAACAACATACCACTATAAAGAACCAGATTAATAGACCAAACTTAAATTACATCATAAGTAGAAGAAAACACTCTTTTCTGCAATTCAGGAGGCAGTATAGCGCAGTGGTCTAAAGCTCTGAGCTGCAAATCTGGTAACATCCAGCAGACCAGACCTGGGTTTGAATCCCACAGCTTCCACTTGCATACTGTGTGACCCTGAGCAAGTCACTTAACCTCCTTGTGCTCCCAGGTCGCTCCTGTAAAAAAGCTTTCAGCTTAGTGTGCTATACCTGGTTAAACAACAAAATTAAAAAAAAAAAGATGCCCATCACTAGCGTTAGAAAAGTGTCCACACATGCAATATTATAGTCCCACATTGAATTCGATGAAACTCTCAGTGTCTAGTAAAGACAGCACACTCCTGGAGGCCTCGTCATTTAAACAGGTCAGAAAACCTCTTCTTCAGGTCTGCCATAGCTTCTGACAGAGATTCATATGGTAGCCATTTGCCCTCATGCTGTACTTGGAGTATTGCAGGATACTGCATGCGGAATCTTATGTCCGCTGCGATTAACTTCGTGAGCACCGGGTGTAGCTCCGTGCGCCTCAGCCTCACCGATCTTGGTAGATCCTGTGTGATTCAAATCTTATTTTCCCACTGAATGTCCTTCGTTTCTCTAACTGTGTCTAGTATATACTGTTTATCAAGATAATTCAGGAGACGAAAAATTAGCAGACATGGAGGAGACCCCTACGGTGGTATAGGTCGAATAAACTGGTGGGCACGCTCTATTATATAGACATGGCCTTTCAGTGATGGGCCAGCTATTTTACTGCACAACTTCTGTATGAATACCACGGGGTTCACCCCTTCTTCTCCCTCCAGCAGCCCTAGTATTACTAGGTTATTCCTACGTGATCGGCCCTCCAAGTCTTCCAACTTCTCCTCGGCCTTCTTCAACCTCTGTCTTAAGGTAGCCATCTCAGGTTCTGTTCGTGCCCTCCAGTCATCTAAGGATGAAATCCTGACTTCGTTATCCCCTGTCCTGATGCTTAGTTGTCTCAGGGAATTTTTTTACCTCTTGTAAGTCTCCTACAACCGCCTGTAATGCTTCCTTTCATGGAGCCAGGCCCTCAAAAAAAGTTGCCTCCATTAGCAAGGCCTGAGAAGACAGCGGGTCAGTTTCAAGCCCTTCCCCCATTTTACTTCTCTTGGCCAGCTTTGTTTTGTCTGGAGACGTGGGCGGCATGTGTTTGGGGTGCTGGGGCTTCATGTCGGCTTCCATATACCAGGGAGTTGCGATCGGGTCAAATACTGCAGCTGTCTCCTTATTCAGCAACTTTCCCCGATAATAATGCACGAGTTTAAGCTTCCAATACTCATTTTGAGCGGGGGGGGGGTTCATGGAGCTGAAATACTCGCATCTCAATTGGCAGCCATCGCAACCAGAAGTCCATGCTACACAGGGTTCTACACAATGTACTTTTTAACATTAATACATTTTGTCAGAGCTCAGTGTACTTGTCAACAGGCAGTGGCACTGAGTTGATCCTTCCAGACATCTGTGTACCTTCTTTGGGATCTGCATGATAGTCTTTGGGCTCTGTACCCTGTTTTTAGACAGTGTCATGGCCATGGAAAGAACCCTTGCAATATGAGCTCCTCACTGGTTCTCGAACCATATGATGACTCGGATGACCAAGACAGTGGCGCTTTTTGCTTGGGCATGTCTCTTGGTATTTGCCATGCTGCCCATAGCCAGAGCTGGTCACTACACCTTGCAGAGACTTGGGTCTTGGTGCTTCATTGGTACAGGAGACAGTCCCATCAATTGCAACACCTTCTTCACCCTGACCTTCGCAGGGCAAGATACCTGCTCTTTGATCATGGCTTTCAGGTGTAATGTGGTGACCATCAATGATATAGTGATTCACTGCAAGTCCAGAACCACCACATCTCAGTTGAGCAAGCAGTGGGAACAGCTCACTAGGAGACCATGATTCAGCTAATGGGGATCATCTGCATACTTCTTGCTTGTTGATCACCACTGTTGATAATTCAGCTTTATGACATGTAAAAGGACTGTAATATAAAACCTGAAATCAAAATACTGTATGTTTTTTAAATGTGGCTTAAAACAACTTCTAGCAACTGTTATAGCCTAACAACTAAATACAATGGGGTCAATTTTCAAAGCTCCACTAGATCAGCGTACCATGTGCCAAACCACCTATTGTGGCAAAGTCAAGTGTGCTAGGGATCCTATGGTAAATTTTGGACAAAGAAGGACCCTGGCTCCAAGTTTGCTGCAAGCTGACCTGTGCAACAAACAAATGGCATGAAGAAGGGGAATGCCACAAGCTGCAGAATGGGTTTGTGGCAGCATCATCCGGTGATGGCCACCCACTGGCTGGTCGCCCAGGTGGCTGGTGGGTTATGGTGAATGGGACATGGCATGCAGATGGGAAGGACGGGTCAGGATTGGGGGGTGGCAACAGCCTATGATGGGGCCAATGCATGATCACAGAGTGCAGGTCCATATTGGGGGGGCAGATGTTTGAGTGCCAACATGGGGGGGTCCTGAGGGCACATACCTGTCATGGACTGTTGGCCACTCCAGCAGTGGTCTGGCATATGTCGGGGGCTGTGAGGATACCATCATCCAGGGGGGTGCATAGTAACCACCCCACTCAGCAATGGCTCCAGGGGTGGTGCATAGCATGTTAGATCAGCTCCAGGCTGGTCTGACAGCAGAAGACATGTGTCCTTTAGATGGTCTTCCAAAATCCCACTATAGTGGATTCTGTAGCACTACCCTGGTGCAAGCCTCATTCTGTTATGGTGCACCGGTGTAACCATTTCAAGGACAGCACAAGCCAGGATGGTGCAGATGGTCCACCAAGTGGCACAAGCAGCATTACAAAATAAGGAATTGCAGAGGGCCCAGTGGCGCAGAGGGCTAAGGTGCTGGCACCTTACCTCGAGCCACACCAGTGACATAGGTTTGGGAACAGACTTGGGGTGCTGTGGGTCAGCAGAGGAAGGAGAGGATTGAGCATCTAGAGGACTGCTCTCCTCTTCTGGGGTGGGCTAGGGTGATGCCTCACTCAGTGACAGCCCCTGGTGGAGACTGGGGGCACTACAGATATGGCACAATGCTTGGGGAGCCAGGAAAATTAGAAAATGTCATCCAGATCAACCAGATGATGGCCGCCTGGACCCCCACCTCCATGGAGCCCCTAGAGAGACAGAACTGACCTCAGCAGCACTCAGGGCCAAGAAAGGTAAACCAGAAGGCACTTCCTCCCCCAGAAGGAGGGAACCTGCCCGACGAAGGGATACGTCAGGTTACCCTGGGATGGCTACAATGTGAGGTCAGGAAGCTGGCACTGGGGTGGGTTCAGAGGGGAAGGCAGAGAGTTCCCTGGCAGAGGCCTGAAGGAGAAGCCAGTTGAGCACAGAGAGGTAAATAGATAATGCAAAGAAAACAGAAAACAAAACAATAGGAAATTGCACAAAGTGTGGTGTAAGGAGCATCTTGAACCATTTCTCCTTGATGCAAGCACCTTACATCACTCCTGATGTTCTGAAATTAAACCTAGTATCTATAGGAATTGTAACAAGTTGGAGCAGCTTGGGGAAAAGTGTGAAGCAATGCACATATATGCAAAGATATATTGACACTGTAGGAAAAGAGTTTGTTTTATGTTGCAATGTATTTATCCAGAATAGTCCAAGTGAAAGTTAACATGTTGTTTTCAATTGGGTCCATCCCCTGATTCAAATCAATTTAACAGCCATGTGAACAGAAATACAAGTTGGTCCAATAACTTACTGATGGCCAAAGACTGAGACCATGGCTGTGTTGTTCCAGTATTCCAAACTGGGACCTCCTTGTTCATAGTTTTTTAGAGGGGAGTTTTATTCTTTGGTAACTGGGTAATGCCCACTAGGCATAACGCCTGTTTACAGGAGTGACTTGCTCGGGGTCACACAGTATGCAACTGGAGGTTGTAGGAATCAAGCCCAGGTCTGCTGGATATATAGTACTATAACACTGTAACACTGTTTTGACCTCTCTGTGATGAGGTACCTTTATGAATGAGTTTCTGACTCAAAAGGTTTTAAATCTGAACTTTTACAAATAAATAAATAAATAATAAATAATGGCTAGCAATTTTCTCATAGGGAAGCCTGTGGCATAATTTGCCACAAAAATATGCTCTTGTTGTTGACTGATGCAACATTCAGCAACTGCTACTGCCTGGGCTAAATACAATGGCCCAGATATTCAAAAGGGTTGCGCCATGCGCAACAGGGTTGCGCATGCGTAAGTCCAAAATGCACCATTCTGCGATATTCAGCAGGAGGCAGTTACGCCACTGGCAACAGGTTGCGCAAGAGAGCAATGCAAATGAATGCATGCTCAACAGGAGGGGGAGGATCCATGCATAACCTGCGCAACCCGATATTCAGTCGGGTTGCGCAGAGTTGTGCATGCGCAACCCCCAACCTGCGCCCGCACAAGCTTGAGCCAAAAAAGGCTTAGCTGAGGGTCACCCACAGGTGAGCTGCTGCATTGCAGGGCGCAAACAGCAGCTGCCATCCCTGGCCGGCCTCCCCAACTTCCGTCCCTGTGCCTTTTCACCAGTTTACTGGCGGCAGTACAGGCATGACACATTTCATTAGCTCGAGTCGCAGCAGGACATGTTCTCTTTTGGCTCGACAGGGTGGAGAGGCTTCGTGGTGGGTGGGGGGACACTAGACACCAGGGAGATGTTTGGTGGGGTTGGTTGGACATTCTGCCCGCGATCGGGCTTTACGGTCCACTGGACCACCAGGGAGTTATTCGGGTTGGGGGAGGGTTATCATCTGCCCGCGATCGGGCACTGGGGGTTCATAGGTTCTGCCCGGATCGGGCTGTGGGAGATGCGCGTGGGGGGACATGTACGTGTTCTGCCCACGATCGGGCTGTGGAGATGTGGGGGACATGTATGGTTCTGCCCGCGATCGGGCTGTGGGAGATGTGTGTGGGGGTGTCATGTAACTGTGATGCCCGCGATCGGGCTGCATTAGGCGCCGGTCCTCGATGGCTGCTGCCTGGCAGGGTGGCCAGAGCAAGTCCTCGGGATCGCACGACATGTATCGAGATAGCAAATGGGGCTACGGGCCAGATGCAAATGGCCCCTTGGCGCCTTGCATAAATTATGGCCCCATTTGCATGTCACCTTTTGAATATCGGAAATTTGAGCATGGCGTGAATGGTACTTGCGCCACCGCAAGTTTAATGCTCAACTCTGGCAACTTAGCGGTGGCATAGAGTTCCACTGCGCCATGCGCAGTAAGTGCTGTCGGCTCGGGGGTGATATTCAAAGCAGTTGCTCAACAGCGCAACTCTTTTGAATATCACTCTCGTTACACCCTGCGCAACCATTTTGAGCAGCGAGGGGCTTGCGCCAGACTGGCGCAGTTTGAATATCTGGGCCAATATCTGTAGGAATTTAACAAGATTGAACAGCTTAAGGAAAAGTGCTAAGCAATGCAGGTAAGCCAAAAGATATTGTCAGTGTAGAAGAGGAGTCCGCAGTTATATAGTGTGTCAAGCTGCCCAGCTGCTAGCTTTATTTGTAGATATAATTCTGTTGTATATATGTTTTTTTGTGTGTAATTCTATGCATATGTATATGAACATGCCAGTGTCAGAAAAAGCACATTGAGAAAAATCTGGATTTATTTAGAAAAAGGGTTTGACCTTCTTTTAACCTGCAGGCCAGCCTTGCTTGCCAAGAAAATGAAAAGTTATTGTCAGAAAGCTTATGGAGAGCTGATCAGTCTTCCTCTAAGTTAACTACCCAAGGTAAACAGAAATAATAAAATGTCAGATTACAGACATTTTCACTTCAAGAAAAAGCAGAATGCTTTTGATCCCACAAAACTATTATAGTATGCTACAAATTTTTTTCCATATACATTTTTGCCGCCACGAGCCCTGGCAGGCAGCTACAGCCCTCCATATGGAGGGAGTCTCTCTCTTTCTCTCTCTCCAGTCCTGCAGCTCCCATGCTAGGTGGCCCCAGTGGTTCCCCTGTGGGTTTCCCCCCACGGCAGGGCAAGGAGGAGGTTGCTGGCTTCTCCCTCCTGCCGGAGACCCAATCCAGAATAAGGGACTGCTCCTGGGAGCTGCGGACCATCATTGAGACTGCCAGGCTTGATTTTCCTCCATTTTGCCTGTCCCCCTCCCTTCCAACACAGAGACATAGGCTCCAAGTCTCCCGGCCTGTACTGCCCTTCAGACACCACCAGAGGGCAGTCAGTGAGTGGGACAACTAGTCTCCTTCCACCGACAGAGGAGAGCAGTCCCCCAGACTCTCATTCCTCTCTCCCCCTGCTGACCTCTGGTGGCCCTAGCTCATTCCAGAACCTGGGTCACCAGTGTGGCGGGAGGTGTGGCATCCAGTGCCTCAACCCTCAGCACCATCAAGCCAGTGAGTATGCTACATTTTATGAGGTAACAGGAAAGAAACATGCTTCCTAGAAAATCTGTGTCAAATTCTAAAAGGTCACTGTGAATTAGATTATAGGGTGGATATGGAGACATCAAAGTTTTAACTTTGACAGTCATGTTACTGGTTAATTATTGAGCCAGAACATTGTGTTGGGGAAACACAAGACTGACACCCAGTGGCCTAAAATGGAAGGTCCATCCTCTATCCACAGACAGGTATAAACAGTCCAAGTTCAGGGCATTTTGGGACACACACTCTTCATCTGGAGCACTCTGCCTAAGAGATCAGAAACAAAACTGCTGAAAATCAGTGTAGCTATAGGGACTAAAGGAACAGAAACCTTCCTTCTGCTTTCCTGGATTTTCAATTCACTGCAATTTTATTTATTTTATTTAAACATTTGTTGACTGGAAAAGGCACACAGAGCCAAGGCTCATCTCCAGGTGCAACCCAGGGGATAGGGAGCATGGGATTAAAGAATATAAGTACAATAGTACAGAACAAGAATAACATATACATTATTATATAATATATAATATCATTATAAGGTAGAGACTTAGCTAACAGTTGTTAGTGTGTTTACATGAATATATATTTTTTCCATTTTGTTTCTTATACTATAACTCAAATTAGCATATTCTTTTTTTAGTTGTAACTGTATATATTTATTTTTGTAAAAACATTTCTTTTTCTAAAGAAATTCTGCCTGCGTGAGATTTCTATATTTCTGTGTGACTGTAGCAGGTTTATTAATAATCTGCGAAACCTGTTATTGACAAAAGGGGTCTCACCAATAGTGACCAAATTGAGTAAAAGGGTCTGTAAGGGATCTGGAAGCATAAGAAGAATACCAAAGTCTCAGGGATGAGTCTGCAGGGATTTTGAACAAGGCTGTTGCATGTCCTGTAGGGAGAAGGCCAAATCAGGCCTACACTGCTACCCCAAAGAGAGTGTGACACCTGGGTCTTCCTGCTTTGTGTAAAAGCCAAAGAAGAGTTCATATCTGGCCACAAGACTTGAGACTGGTATTGTGCTCTTATCCAGAATTAGAGGGTCACCCTGGATCATTGTAGCTGAGGTGCAGTCTTGACCTCGGCGAGCATTCTAACCTTTTATCTACTTTTCTAGATTTCAATTCACTGCAATTATAGAGACTTAGCTAACAGTTGTTAGTGTGTTTACATGTATATATTTTTTCCATTTTGTTTCTTATACTGCAATTCAAATTAGCATTTTTTTAGTTGCAACTGTATTAAAGTATTGAAGTAAAACCATTTGTTTTTCTAAAGAAATTCTGCCTGTAAGAGATTTCTATATTTGTGTGTGACTGTAGAAGGTTTATTAATAACCTGTGAAAACTGTTATTGCCAATATCAGTCTCACCAATAGCAACCAAATTGAGTAAAAAGGTCTGTAAGGGATCTGGAAGGATAGGGAGAATACCAAAGCCTCAGGGATGAGTCTGCATGGATTTTGAACAAGGCTGTTGCATGTCCTGCTGGGAGAAGGCCAAATGAGGCTTACACTGCTACCCCAAAGAGAGTGTTACACCTGGGTCTTCCTCCTTTATGTAATAGCCAAGGAAGAGTTCATATTTGGTGACAAGACTCAAGACTGGTATTGTGCCTTTATCCAGAATTAGAGGGACACCCTGGATCCTTGTGACTGACTTACAGTTGTGACTTCAGTGAGCATTCAAAAAGGACAAGGAGGGTATCCCTGTTCCCCTCCATCACAGATTATACATAAGGGTGGGTACTGTGAGCTCAGTGGGTTTGACTCCCAGGAGTGGGTTTGTGACATATAGCACTCTTCATACACATTGTATAACAAAGCTCTTTACAAGCAATCCTAGACTAGTAGTGAAGTGAGTGAATATGTAGTGTCAATCATTACCCACGCACACACATACACACACACACCCTTGGGCAGTTGAAGGAATTGGTTTTATGGGAAGAGGAATGTTGTCCCTGATAAAAGGGAAAGTCAACTACTCTTGTAAAAAGTTCCTTGGGTTCTTTTAATGCTGCATGGACACCCACCAGGACAGCACACAAGATGGGTAGAAGGGACCTCAGTTTAATGTCTCACCCAAAGGCTGGCATACCCTAACAGTACAGCACCCCCTCTCCAATACTGTACTTAGGTGCCAACATTTAGGTATGAGCCCTGAGATGGTGTGGGACTAGAATCCATGACCTTCTGGCCCATAGGCAGATGTGCTGCCAGCATAGCCAGCTGAGCCATGCTGACACCTAGTGTAAAAATATTACTTTTTATTTGCTAATTATTCACACAGGACAGCCCAAGTGAGATTAAGCATCTTGTTTTCAGTGGGCCCTTGATTCTAACTAATGTAACTGCTATGCTGATAGAAATGTAAGTTGGTCTAATATCTTTTGAAGGTCACGTAGTGAGGTAGTAACTGCGTTGTTGCAGGAGTCCACTTTGGGGTCTCCTGGTTTACAGTTCTATGTTTTAACCATGGGATCACACTACTATTGCTTCTGAAAATGCCCTTACAGAAATACAAGTGTGTAACATGTGTGCAGCATGTATACAGCATGCTTAATAAGCATTTAGAATGAATGCTGCACACATATTGTGCACTTGTATTTCTGTAAGTGTGGGTTGTATTACAACTTAGCTGTTCTTGAGTGGAAGGCAAGAGGTTACTATGACATTCAGGAAAACAGAGTTATTAAGCTTTGAGAGAATACAAGTTTTATTGTTGAGGAGACACTAAGTGCTCAAAGCACACTGAATAATCTACTGTATGCAGCCTGTTCATGGTGTGGGCAGCTTCTATGCTTTGGTCACATACCAAATTGCTAGAATGCTTTTTTTAATCTATGAGAAAAATGTATGGCATATGATACCCATTTGCTAAGACGTCCAAGTCCAAAACATACAAAGCAAGTGCAATGTATTGTACAATTGTCAATAAATCTAAATAACAGTACATACATTCAGATAAAACCTACACATTATATGGAATCAATAAAGCTGTGCTTTAAGACATTTCTAAACCCAGTTTTTTCAAGCTTCTCCTATTGAAAGTGGAAAAATGTTCCAATATTTTATTGCTCTATAAAGAACGGACTGCAGATCAAGTGAAATTTTCCTTTTTTGAAGAATTCCATTCCATTTAATTATAGAGCTAGCACTTTTATTGTCAGTAATGCCAATATATAAACTGTAAACCAAAAGGGGAAGTACACTATTAACATCTTTCATGCCCTAGAGGGCAAGCTGTGACTGTAATTTAGAGCTAGCCAATCAAGGATACTTTACATTTCATAATAATGTTTATGATGATTGGCATTTAATGCAAAATGAAAACTTTTGTTCAGTGTACCCTTTCCTTGATAACACTGTCAGCTGCTCTCATGTCAGCTATCAAACCATATTAAAGAAGGAAGGCTGAAGACAAGAAGCTATTTTTTTCCTTGTATCTATGGTGAAATTATTCTTATTTTGAAAAGAACTGCCAACTATAAGTTCACTTTTATATCAATTTAGTCAACATGATCTGCAAAAGACAGTATGTAATCAAGGATATAACACAGAATACTTTAAAAGATGACACCTGATGAATCACTTCTCCACCAGCAGTATATAGTTACAATACATGCCCACCAGGTTTTCTTTTCTTCTTTTCTTTGAGTTATAAAATACCATACTTCTAGTTTTGTTTGCATTTTAATTCAGTAATTGGCTATACAACAATTCTGCAAGCTATTGACTAACCTATTGGAGCAAACACATGGTTAGTATAGTACATATCCCCTCTAATTGCTGGGCCTGCACCATCTGCAAAGATCACAGCTTTACTAATAAGGCAAACTGAGGGAAGCACATTTTGAAACTGAACAACACAGGTCCCAGGATGGAACCCTGATGGGCCCCAATTGTTAGCAGCAATTGGTTAGAAACTATCATTCTAACCATAACCACCTGGTCTTGATTAGGTAAATAATCCAAGACCCAGTTTTACCCCCTAAGCAGGAAAAGCCCAGTGTGCTGAAACAGGAAACCAGAAATTGATGGTCCACAAGGTCAAAGATCTTTAAAAGGAAAGCATAAACAGCTCTAAGTCATCGCTGTCTAAGGCTCCATACAGGCATTTCATAAATTCAGCTAATGTAGTAAAAGTATAGTATTCATTTCGAAATCCATTTTGGGCTGTTGTTAAGATATTGTAATTCTGTTAGTACAAAGTTATTTGATCATGCAGTATCCATTCAAGAACCTTAAACAGTGGGGACAAGACTGAGCTAAGCCTATAGTTATGGATTTTATACAAAGCATGAACATTATCTCTGTCTGAGCCTGGTAACTTACTGGACTTATGGTAGACTACCAGTGGTGCAATGTTTCTATACCCCCTGTTGAGTTCAGTTTTGTTTTATCAATCTCAAACTTCAGACAGCTTACTGCCTTCCAGTTCTAAACCTCAAAAAAAGGTACTTATCGAAAAAAGTAGCGGAGGCAGACTAGGTTGAAGCAGGATACAAGTGTGTATCAACAGTATACCAGTAAAAATGTAGAGGGGGGGCTATGCAATATGGCCCACATTTTTAAAACAGATGGGAGGCACATCTCCAAAAAATACAGAGATGAGCTGCCCATTTCAAAAGTTTTTCCAAACTTCCATATTCAAAGGAGGGAGATGAGCTGCCCAAATCAAGATGAGCCACGACTCAAAGTTAATGTATGTGGCCCAAGTTGAGGGGGCATAACCATGAATATCCTGCATAATGGGATGTTCAGAAAAGATGGGCCACCTATGTGTAGGAGATGAGTGGTGCAAAGTTAGGCATGGAAAAAGCATGCCTAACTGCTGGCTACTTACAGGCAGGCTGTGGTAGTTCACATAGCAGCACAGCAGCCTACCAGCACCTGCAGCCCAGTGGCACACCACCCAGCCCCGTTCTGTACTGCTCATGTAAGAAATAATCCCTGTTCCATAGTATAGGGTACCCCATACCCTTAAACTGTTCCTCATTATGGGGGGCACACCTCATATTACCCGTTAAGATTGCTCTGTCCCCATCCACCACACATGGGAAAGGTCTTGCCCGCACAGAGGATGTGCTGTAAAAGCAGACAGTACAGGGGAAATACACAATATTCAAAATAGTACATCAGACATAAACTGTGTATGAATACAGACTATGGTTTTCATAGTGTCCTGAGCTTGCATCTCCATGTTTGTGGATGTGCCCCTCATTCTGAGGGTCTTTTGTCCCTCATTTTCCCTCTTTGGTCATGTCCAACATTGTCCATGTCCCACATGTCAGTGACAAATGGTTGAGAGGTGTGTTACCCCCTTCCCGATGTCTGTCCCTGGTAAAGAACAGCAAGCCCCCCCAGTTCCATAGGGTAGTGTTCCCCCTTCCTGAACAGTGCCCATCCCAGTACTACAGCATGATATACCTGCTTTTCCATAGAGTAGTATCCCCCCACCCCGGTACCCTGATCCCTGTACATAACAGAAACCCACCCCATAACCACAGCATATTGCACGCGCCCACCCCATACCCGATCTAGGAACCTATTTTGATATAAAATCCCCTGCTGCATTCCTTTAGTGTAGTGGCCACCACCCCAGTAAGCATGACCCACTCCCCTCACTAACTGTTCTGCTCATGATCACTGCATTGTACAGAGCTCAAGCCCATTAGTTGGGCTTATGCTCTGTGCAGTACAGTGATCACGAACAGAACAGTTGGAGGCTGGTCATGGCAGGGTGTGGTGGGCTGTGCCAGTCACTGGCAAGGGTTGTGAGGGGAGCTATGGGGAGGAGGTCATGTCTACTAGTATTTGAGGGTGGGGGCCACTTCATTATGGAAAGGAATGTGCAGGGGATTATATATTGGAATGGGATTCTCAATCGGATATGGGGTGGGGGCATGCAATATGCTATGGTTATGGGGAGGATTTCTGTTACATATGGGGATCAGGATACTGTGGTAGGGGGACACTACTCTATGAAAAAGGGGGTGTATCATGCTGTAGTACTGGGACAGGCAGCCGCCAGGGAAGGGGTACCCAGCACTATAGAAACAGGAGTGGGGGCTTGCTGTTGTTTTTCAGGGACAGGCATCTGGAATGGAGGGTGGGAAACAGACAGACCCGGCACATCCTGGTCCATGCAGACATGCAAATGGGCCCATAATGGGCATGCATGATGGCCATTTTTCTGTGCATGCCTAATGGGCTCATTTGCATTTCCTGGCTGAATATCATATTTGGGGTGCAGTGCATCTGGGATGTGCCAACGCAACCCCCATTGGTGATATTCAGCCTATCCCGGGGATGCACCGGTTGCATTATTGGCCACCCCCCATTGGCACTGCCCGCTCAAGATGCTATATTCAAACAGGATGCACAATCCTTTTTGATCATGCATCTTGTTTGAATATATCATTTGGTTGCACCAGAGCAACGTTTTGGGTGGCACATCTAGATGTACCATACACTCCCTTCTGAATATGGGGCACATATATATGTATATATATAACACACACATATATATATATATATATATATATATATATATATATATATATATATATAAAACATACTTTTCAAATGTTTAAATGTTTAATGAATCAAGTGTGCCACTATCTGCTTATTAAAAACATCTGAGAATCGACATACCTGGCTAAAACTATTGTATAGTGGACCCTCTAAGCATAGCTGTCCTAGGGCATCACACAGTCTGGGTTGTTAGCAGGAAGTGTTATCACATAAAGGGTGATCTTAAGTCTTATAATGGTGAACATTAAAAACATTCACTCATTCATCCCTCTTTGGAAACAGCACTTGCTAAGGGTATTCAGAACAAAGCAGAATAAAAGTGGGCTGCGATATATGCAGACAAACTGCTTTTCATGTATTTAAAACAACAATAGTAAAGGAGTTTGAGCAAGTGTGCAAATGTTTTTAAATGTGGGGGAAATTTGATGATTTGCACTGTAATGTCAGAATGCATTCATATCTATATCTCTTGTATTGGAACCATAACTCAATTTGTTACGGCAGGAATACCTTTGTAAATATAACTTTGTTCAAAGTGCATTTTCTTGTTTAAAAATTAATCTTTTATCAAACAATAGTTCTCTGAGAATGCATGAAAATTAGAATATATGCTGCCCTAGAAGGCAAGTGCTAAGCTGGTCACACATGGACAGTTCACAAATATTGACCAAAGTTGAGGTAAATGGTGTAAAATCAGAGCCCTGAAGGGTGTTCTACTGACTGGCAATTGTTATCCTGCCTGAAGCTGAAGGCTGAGGGCAATATGACTATTGGTAATCACTTAAACATTCTTGATAAGGCTCTGGTTTTACTCCATTGAGCAAAACAATCATGTCAATATCTGTTTTATTACACCTTATTGGTACTGGAATACAGAGATTAACACATAGCTCTTGTCTGGGCCTACAGTATAGTGGCACACTGTCAGTACAGTACCTGCAGCTCTGTTTGTCCTTGCTTCTGATCCTCATCCCCATCCAACATGATCCTTGCAACCTGCTGTCAGCCTCTGCGTTTGACTCCTACATCATCACATTACTCCATAATGGCTGGCTTCCTCAAGCTTTGGCCTCCTTCTTACAGGTTTCTCATCAAGTGCTCTTGGCTGCCTTACTCTTGCTGCTGCTTCAAGTGGGAAATTAGTATTTTTTGCAGGGACCTGAGACTCTGTTCCATCTGTCGTCCCTTTTTCATAGTCTCTTCCTCCATGCTGTCTTACAACTGCCACTGCTTCTGGTGGAAATGAGGATCTGGCAATACCCCAAGATGGCAGTTGTATTTCTGCTCCACTCAACTCCTCTACTGACCGCTGTCTCAATGAAACATATGTGTGGGTGTAGGAGGCAATAGTTCTCAAACTAGTGCCATTGCTATGTACTACTGATGTTGCTAGGAAGGACAGTAGTCAATAGTACCTAATTCACATGCAGCATTAGGTATAAGGTTTAATAAAATGTATTTTGCAAATGTAATACAAAGAGGTTAGTATTGTCCTCAGATACATTTTTGAAACAAAGTTTTAGCAACAAAGGAGTTGGTTAGTTTGCTCTTATTTTGAGTTTGGATACTGTTTTTGAAAACCAGGCTGCCTGACATTTCACACTGCTGCTCTAGTTCTTATCTGTTTTCCATCAGACATATGTTGCTATTTAGTGTCAGTAACCACACAGTGGATTCTAATTTAAGAATGGCATCCTTAATATACCAAATCTTATTGTGGTTCAGATGTCCATTGTCCATTTGCTCAATGGAGTGCACATACAGTGCTGCCCACAAGAATGAAGCAGTCATCAGTTTCTGCCAGTAATATCTTGTAGTATACTGCATAAACACAATGTCATCAGGTATCAATAACTCAAATTAGTCACACTGGAAAGTGTGACATCTTTATAACAGATTGCTTCATCTTGATGGCATTGTCAGTTGCTTAAGTCACTGTCTGATCCATACAGTAGCTATAATCTGGTTTGAATTCTTTAACATTGAATTGGTTAGGACATTACATGGATAGTTTCATGAACCTGTGGAAATCAAAGTGAGCAGAATGCCCATTGTGTGCCCATCACCCATCTTGCATTTATTTCCATTTATATATTTTCTTTCAATCAATAATTATGTTAAGAGTGTTTACATTTTTCTGTTTTCCAGGGTTAACAAATGACAAAAGTTCCCCATTATGGATAGGGCTGAACAGTTTGGACTTCAACAGTGGTTGGCAATGGAGTGATGGTGGACCATTTCGATACTTAAACTGGGCTCCAGGTGGGTATTGGCAAACTCTTAACCTATGGAATAAATGTCAAAGCTGAAGACAAAAGTCTCCATTATAACTGTATGTTTAGAAACTATAAACTAGGGCTGTGCTGAATGCTAACATTTTGACAGAATGGAATTCCGTGGACTTTTGGAAAATCTGTAGGATTCTGTTGGTGGCAGAATACTAACATTATTCGTGAAGAATGTTTTTGGAAGATTAAAAATCTGCAGTTTACAGTGGTACGCGCTATAGCAAGTCTCCGCTCTGTCCATCTGTTTGGTGCATGTCTTGTACGATATAAATCTCTGAAGAAGTAGCATTATAAATAGTCTGCCTAACAGCAGCTTATTCATTATACTGCCTTTGAGTAACACACACATTCCCTGATCGGTTTCGCACTGATGTGCATCTTCAGAGGGATCAGGGATCTGAAGACGCAGGTCAGTGTGAAACCAGTCTGGGAGATTGTGTGTTACTCCAAGGCGGTTGTGTGAATAAACACTTGCTGAGCAGTTTGTTTGTGTGCTGGCTTTTGCTTCAAAGAAGTTTACAGTGGTGCCAGCCAGGACACAATGCAGTGATACTGTAGTATATCAATAAATGGTGCAGTACAATGCAGGGAACAGAGTAACATACTGGCAATTAAATCCTTGTGTCATGCAATATTTTATGACATGTCATTTCCTGCAAGTCATTGCGTTGCATCATGGCTGGTTCCACTGTACAGAAACCAGGGAATCTTTTTTCTGCAATCGTCAAAAAATAATTCCGGGGTTGATGTGATCCATGGAAAGTTATTCCATGGTTTACATACTTTTTAGAATTCCATGGAATTTAAAAAAGAAATTCTAAAAAGCATTTCAGAAGATTCCGATTCAGAATTCCATAATCTGTACAGCCCTACTATAAACACTTTGCAGCACTTGTAATATTCTGGTGGACTCAGTTAATCCACTAGTCTTGTTTAAAGATGGGATACTGCTCAAAAATCTGAATTCATAATTAAAAATAGTATACTTCCAATAGGCATCATGCCAAAATTCAGTGACCAAATGATCTCTCTTAAGTGGTGATAGCACAAAAAAGACTGTAAACAGCCCCTTTGTTAGTTACACTAACAGCATTGGGGCTATACACAAAGCTACAGCTATATGGAGTTCTCTTGATTCTAAGGGCTGAATTCTCAAAAGCTTGAATATGACGCATGGTGCCTACATCTCACAGCAGTGGCACAAGAGGCACCTTGCATAAAAATTTGCAGAGGTCAGGATTCGCAAAAGCCCACTGCACCAAAGTGGGACCCAGTGCACCAGACCGACCCTGCACCAGGTCTGCACCCAGCTGCTGGGTGCACCAGGGCACTAGGGTGCTTGCGGCAGATGTAAGCTGCCATATCCCCTAACTAGGGATTCTCTAAATACTTCCAGAAGGCAAATTTCTAAGTATCATTAGACCAGCCAGGGTTGGTCTAAGCGTACTTAGAAGTATGTCCTCTGGGAGCATTTAGAAACTTGTATCAGACCCAGAGCCCTCCCTGGGTGAGGAGGAACATGTGCTGTGGTCCTTCCTCCACATCCTCAATCCCATAGACATCAGATTGCAAAACTGCCTTGGTGTCCAGTGTTCCCCCTGATCCACAATCCCATATATATGGAATTGCAATACTGTCCTGGTGTCCAGTGGTCCTCCCCATCCCTGCTCCCATAAACATGACAATGCAATACTGCCCTGGTGTTCAGTGTTCTCCCCTCTCATTCCCAATCTCTGATCCCATATATATGGAATTGCAATTCTGCCCTGGTGTCCAGTGTTCCCCTCTCCCAACCCCTGAGCACCCTGCCCAACAATACCCAACAGTGCCTGGTGTCTAGGGGATTCCTGACCCTAGCAGGTAGTGCCCCACCACCCCTCTCACCCTATCCCATCCCAGAGCCAGTGACCGGCACAGCCCTCTGCACTCCACCATAGGTGTCTGCAAACCGAGCTGTAAAGGAGTGCATACTGTAACAACTGATTGTACAGTATGTGCTCCTTGAAACCACAGTTGGTGGCCAGCTGTGGTGGAGTGCAGAGAGCTGTACCAGTCTCTCGCTTTGGGATGGGATGGGTGGAGCGGGGTGGTGGGGCACTACCTGCTGGGTGGGGATCCCTAAACACCAGGGACTGTTGGGTATTGTTCGGCAAGGTTCTAAGAGTTGAGGAGGGGGGACCACTGGACACCAGGGCAGCATTGCATTTCTTTATATATGGGATCGGGAATGGGTAGGGGACCACTGGACAGCAGTGAAACATTGTATTTCCAAATCTCTGACTACCTGCAAAAATACAATCTCTAATGCCTCCAACAACATGGCTTCAGGAAGAACCGCAGTATGGCAACGGCATTGATAGCATTATCTGATTTCATCCACAAGGCTCACGATGGAGGCAAGCTTGCTTGGTCAGTTTTCATTGACCTCACCAAAACTTTCAACACTCACTCCCTATACAACAGTTGTTCTCCCTAGGACTATCAACCATTTCTGTAGGTTGGTTCCACGACTATCTCTCCCATAGATCCCAGAGCATCAAAATTGGGGCTACTGTCTCCTCAGCTAGAGGGGTCTCTCTGGGAGTCCCCCAATGATCCACACTTGGGCTGCTACTCTTTAGTTTATTTCTCCATGCACTTCCTGAAGTATGTCTCAGCAAACTCATACTGTATGCTGATGATGCTGTCATCATCAAAAGCCACCCTCAGTTAGACCAACTCCAACAAGAGCTTCAGGTTACCTTTCATCAACTTGAGAATTGGTTTCACAAACATAATTTGCTCCTCAACTTTAAAAAGATGAAAACTATGTTCATTTCAAGTCAGCAACACAAGGCTAAAAACCCTATTCTCATCATCACTAGCAACAAAGCAGTCCCCCGGGAGCAAATCGATTGTTTCACGTATACCTTGGGGTCCTGATTGACAACACCCTGTCCTTCACCAAGCACATTGATCAGGTAGTAAAAGCAGTAAATACAAGACTTGGTGTCCTATTTAGACATCAACAGTGCCTGACACCCGCTGTCCTCTGTCTCTCCATAGCTAGCTCAGTCTTAACCATAATTGACTACAGCCTGGTAGTTTACTGAGCCACCTCAGATACAGCCTTAAGACGGGTGATAATGGCACTTAACAAAGCATGCAGGCTAGTCCTTGGGGAAGACAAATGTACTAACATGTACATTCTTTATGAACAAACCAACTGGTTTAACCTTAGTGAGAGGATCGAGTTACAAACCTGCCTACTTGGTAAAAAAGCTCAGCTAGGTCTTTCACCCCCAGCTTTCTTCAGATCATCCAACCACCTCACTCTCAATGTAACCAGGGGCACTGCTAGATGTATACTCAGCATCCATTACAGGAGGACATCTCTTGGCCTGTGCTCTTTCACCTACAGGGCCCCCTTTGGCTAAATTAACTACCATCCGAAGTCAACAAGGCAAAAGACTTCCCAATCATTAAGTATGATCTGAAACAATTTCTAGCTAGTAGCAGAACTTGTGATTGTTGACACTCACCTGGTATTTCCACCCCTTGATTGGCACCTGTTGACCAATTAAGGGCACCTATGCAGCCTAATTGTCTCACTGCCTAGGTTCTTGGTTACAAACAACCTCATGAACTAGATCCTTGACTCACTGTTGCCCCTACACAGCTTGCACTAATTGTCCCCTTAACTCCCAGCTCTTGCTGAATCCAACACCCAGTGACAACCCAATCCATTTCCTCTCCTCACACCTTTATTACCGCCTCTCCTCCCTAACCTGTCCTAACCTCCTAAAGTCCCACCCCTAATTCTTACTCCTTCCACCCCTAACCTCATGCGCCTACACAGCCCATGCCTACTCTAGCCCCATTTTGTCCTTCACTGATATCTCCCCCTTCCTCCTCTCTAACCCCCTCCCCCTCCATTTCTTCTTCTCATCTAATGGCTAACTCATCTTACTAACTGAAACTTACACATGAGACAATGCCTGGGAATAAGGCAGCTACTGGTTTCCTTTTAGACAGATGATTTCTAAACTGCACTGATACCTCTAGACTGATAACTCAGCAACAAAATGGTACCGATTCCTTGTTAATAGTAATGTCCTTGTTAGTATCCCTATGTTAGATAATTGTATTCTAGTCTTTGTATCCTGTGATAATGTAACTATGTTTGTCTCTTGATGTGGAACCTTAGTAAACAAGCTCCAATTCAAAGGTATTTTCTGAAGTGTTACATAAATAAATAAATAAATAAGGAATTGGAGATGGGGGGGCAGTGAACACCAGGGCAGTATTGCATTTTCATATATATGGGTTGGGGATGGGGATGGGGAGCCACTGGACACCAGGGTAGTAATGCACTTCCATAGATATGGGATCAGGGATGGGGGGACCACTGGACACCAGGGCAACATTGCATTTCGGCATATATGGCATTAAGGATGGGGAGGATGTATCACTGGACACTAGGGCAGTATTGTAATTCCATATGTATGGGATCGGGAATGGGGGAAATCACTGGTCTCCAGGACAGCATTGCATTTCCATAGATATGGGATCGTGGATTGGGAAGGGGGACTGCTAGACACCTGGAATTCTTTATTTATGCTCCCATAGTATTCCAGCATGTCTTTTTAACCTTCCAAGACTACCACCCAACTTCGTATGCAGTTTGTGGAAAACCTATCTGGTACACCATCTTTTTGGTGCATGGCCACACTTGCCACAAGCTGCAGAACTTTGATTCTGGGACACCACCCTATAAAGAATTGGATTCAGGGTCCCTGGTGCACTGGCACTCTCCATGGTGCACTGGCAATCAGTGCACTGCCATTTGAGAATCAAGACCTAAGTCTCAATACTAACTAGGGTTCTCAGATGTTATGGAGCACAGCTGCAGTCTGCAGTAGAGATACAAGTTCAGTTCTATTTGAGAATTGAACACCTTAAACTTTTATTGACCAAGCTACATAGAGAAAGAAATGTTGTTTGATGTTTCCACCACTGCTGCTAAATCTCTGTAAGTACCTCATATTTTAAATTGTCTGGATATTTAATAAAATATTTATGCACTGCAAGGTTTTGGTATGTAAATCCCCTTTTTATGTTGTCTTTCACTTACGCAAGAAACATGTTGCGGTAGTAGGAGAAATGCAGAGGTATGTCAGTGTTGGCAAATTCAGGGCACACTTTAGTAGGTGCATCCCTCATTCCCCAATTAGCCAGCATGCTAGCGTTGACACAAGTTTTAAGTAAAGTGGAC
Organism: Neoceratodus forsteri; assembly: GCA_016271365.2. Lineage (NCBI taxonomy): Eukaryota > Metazoa > Chordata > Ceratodontiformes > Ceratodontidae > Neoceratodus > Neoceratodus forsteri. Next base: position 1,799,207,060 of record CM057456.1, on the reverse strand, counting down.
ACAACCTGTAAAAAAAATTGCCACTGCAATCAGAGACAAGCTCATCATGCAGCGTCACAGATGACATTCCTCCCCTATGATGACATGCCTCCCCTATGTGCCTTTCCTGGTAAAACATCTCAATAAACATGGCAACTCCTGTCATTCACCACACAATCCCCAGAAAGCTGACTCTGGGGGCACCCAATCCCCCCCCAGAATGTCCCCTCAGTTTAATTTGTTTGCCAACCGGGGTGCCCAATCTCCATTGGCATAATGCCCCCACAGTTTAATTTGTTTGCCGACGGGGGTGCCCAATCCCATTGGCATCATGTCCCTCCCACACACACTTTCTTTGCCAATGGGGGTGCCCAATCCCCGTCAGCTTCAGTCCCCCTTAAAAAAACTCATGTGGCACACTGGGAGCCCATCCCAGTGTGCCCAAATGTATTTGTAAACCTGCAAATAAAAAACCTTCCCCCACCGTGTTTTTTTTGTCCCTGTAAGACAGAAAATTGCTGAGACACCACCTCCTCCCCAGTCTGCACCCACCCTCTGTGCATCCCACCTCCCGCAATCCCCTCACCTCATACTTACCTCCGGAGTCCAGGTGGCGATCTTTGGTGGAGCGGGAGACGTCCGAACTCTTCAAAAGCCAACCACGAACTGAAGAAAATGCCGGTAAACTGTATAATGACATCAATGGGGGTTTCAATTTAGGTGGTTAGCTCGGCTATTTTTTGAGTTTTGGCTCCAGATTTTCAACAAGGGGTTCTCGAGACCCCACCTCATGAACACATGCACTGTCTTTTCGTTATTCAGTCCTGAAAGTTGATTTTGCAGTCACTGCACAGAATAACCTCTCAGGACTGATTAATGAAACAATAGTGCCATTGTTCATGAGGTGGGGTCCCAAAAAGCCTGTGTTGCAAATTTGATGAAAACAATCCAAAAAATGGCTGTGTTACAAGCATACATTGCTCAGTTTCCAAACACGCTCGTAACTTCGGCAATTTTTAATATTTTCACTCCAGATCTTCAACATTGCCATTTTGTCACACCTCTTTATAAACAATACAGCTGTCATTTTTCACATCCTGCCAGAAATGTGTTTTCACACATCTGGCACACAATGGCATGGTTGCTATGGGAAATCAACTTTCGGGACAGATTAATAAAATTGCAGTGCCACTGTTCATGAGTGGAGGTTCCAAAATGCCAATGTTGAAAATGTGGTTAAAAATTCCCCCAAATAATTGCATTATGGGCTTGAATTATGCAGTTTCTATGCACACTCAGGACTTTACCAGTTTTTCATATTTCACTACAGATTTCCAACATTGCCATTTTTTATACCTCCTCATGAACAGTGCAGCTGCCATTTTTCATATCCTATGAGAAATGTGTTTTCCCACATGTGGTGCCTGTGACATAGACAGTCAGCTCTCAGTGCTTGAGTGCTGTATTAAATTTTTTTTTATTACATATAAAATATGTGATGGAAAGGTCAGTTTGAGGAAACACAGTCTTGCTGAACTGATACATGAAACCCCCCCAGAGATAGTTCAAAGGACAGGAGGTGGTTTGAGTCTGCAGCTATTTCAAATGCAATTCCTTTGTTCAATTTTCTTTGAAGGCAGGAACCAAAGTATCCACTTTATAATGCCCTCAGGGAGATCCTTTGACTTGCATAGTTGCCAGGAAGGACTTGTGGGGTGGGGTGTCGGAGAGAGGCCAGAATGGACATTGAAGAGGTTTGATGTCTGAGCCAGGGAGGACCAGATGAATTTGGAAGGTCCAATATACATTTCCCGGGGAACCCTTGAATTACATCAGAGAGACCTTTAAGGTGTAGATTCCAAGGTCCAGATGGGATTAAAGAGGCAAATACACTTTTACTTTGAATACAGTGACTTAGATCAAAGAAACTTTTGAGATGTATGTGTAGCAGAGCACAAACCAGTTCTGACCAGTTACCATGAGGAGAGGAAATTGAGTATATCACTTATCATTTTTTTAAATCTTGTTGGGACATCCTGTGTGGTAACATATAACTTTTAATACACCAAGGCGGAGTTTAATGATCTCAGAGAGGAGGCTGGCTCAGAACTCTTTTATCCAACTGAGCAAGCCTTAGAGACACACAAGACAATTTTCTGACTGAGAGAAGAGAGACCCTCAAAACACTGAAAGAAAGTAAGGATTAGACAAGATTAGTCTGAAGTTATAAATTATAGGAGCTGTACTTTTTTACCTGTTTGTTTTAAGGCTGTATGTGTTGGGATGTATATTTGTTCTGTAATTATTGTTCTGTTTTGATATTTTTAAAGTAAAGATATTTTTTTACAAACAAAACTGCTGGAGTGCCTTGACATTTATTTTTATTTTAAGTGGAGCTTTTAAAGGTTGTAAGTACGCTGTGTATGGGCTTATTGTATACCAAACTGGGAAATGGATAGAGTTCTTTAAAAGTCTTGCATAGAATTCTAAGGGTTCATTTGAAACACCTGGTTGGGTGCCCATAGGCAAAGATATCTGGCCCCCCCCGAAGACAGAATTATCTGAGCCTGATAATTGGGTATGCTAACAAGAGGTTATCAGTTTGAATCTTTCCAGAGCTTGAGACTAAGGTGACTTGAACCCACAAAACAGACAAGAGGGTTACTTGTCTGTTCACTGTACACAAATCATACGCTCAGAGGTTGGTACTTTGGGAGTAGAGGGCTGACCGGCTGAGCGAGTTTGTGACAGTGCCAAATGGCACAGTTGCTGTGCAAAATCATCTTTCGGCTAATGAACTGATAGTGCCACTGTTCATGAGGTAGGGCAAAAAAAATACCATGTTAAAAAATTGGAGTGAAAATGCCCGGGGTGTTAGGGTTTCCAGCTGTAACACTCCACCCTGTAGACACTGACAGGAGTCAGGGGTGTGACTTGGGATTGTCTGCTGTAATGCTCACTCCATTCCACCCCATCTCCCACCATGCAGCCAGTGACAGGCATTGAGGTATGCCTTGGACTCTTTGGCCCAGAGTTCACCCTGTTCACCTATACTGCACCCATCTCAGTGTATTTCCTTATGGAATGGGGTGAGCATAAGGCTGAAGACCCCAAGGCACACTGCAACACTTGTTCGTGTCTGCAAGGTAGCGTGAGGTGAAATGGCATGAGCATTATGGCCAAAGACCCAAAGGCACACCCCAATACCTGTCAGTCTCTGCAGGGTGTGGGTGTGGTTGGCATCAGTTCAATACTTCACTGCCATTCCTATTATGTATCTGTCTAACTCCTGCGCTACCAATGCCAATGCCAGCAACACAACATTCGGCATTGACAAATGCTTGTTTGTAAGTGGTTTGGTGTGAAAGCATGGCTGTGTTCTTTTCTCTAAACCTTGATTGTTCAATTCTCCTGGACACTAACAAAGATTTGGGGCTATATTTTAAGTTCTAGTTCAGTTGGTTTGACTGATGAAACCAGTCATGCGTGCTGTACTGGCAACGGTTGAACCAAGTCTCCAGAGTCACCTTCCTCTCTCTCACATACTAAACAAGATAGCGGCTCCTGACAATGAGTCAGGAGTCAATTATATCTTTTAAATCATCCCTCTCCTTCGCCTGAAACCCACCAGGACCCCAACACATGTCTATTTACCAGTTCCTCCTCCACTAACCCTGGATCCAGAATTTGATGTGGGAAAACTCAAAGGAACCCAGCCTAACTCAGTTATCCCCCCCCCTATTCATTAATCTTTAGAAAATAAATCGCCCTGGCTTCCTGGCACTCAGCCAAAGACTGGCAGTATGGTGTAGAGTTCATCCTCCCTCACTAATCTACACCTGATGACACCCAGGGTGCCTTTAAGAACATGTTATTTCACTCCAGTCTACAATTTTTTTTTGGGGGGGGGTACCAGTGTTCAACATTCATGGCTAGCTCACTCATCTCCTGCTCTTCAGTATTGCCTTTTTATTTTATAAATAGCAAGTAGTCTCATGGAGCAAGATGGCATGGAACTAGGAGGGAGGTGGTTAAAAAGCTGCATGACGATGTTAGGCAGTCTGATTGGTCAGTCTCTTTAGCATCATTAAAGATGCAGCTGTTCGATGCCATTCCCTCTTGGTCATGCACAAACCCACATACAGTAGCTAGACCACTGTCTAAGAATGGAGCCAGTGCAGTGGAGTGGAGGGGAGGTGACTGAGTTAGTTGGTAATCTTGTATGCTAGCCACCTCATAATCTTTTTTGCAGGGGTCAGTGGGGGAGAACTTGTAAATGGAAGTGTTTTGGGGCTGGGGGTTCAGGCAGTGGAGGGGGTTAATTAAAAGATGGTGCTTCTTGTTGTCTTAGTGCTTAGCAATTTTTTTTCATATGTGTGTGTGTGGGGGGGGGCTTGGGTGTTCCATATTGGGTAGGGAGTTAAATAATGTTGGTGCTGTGAGGGGGTAGTGAAGGGACATACCTGGTTACCTGAGGAAGGCAGTAAGATTGTTTAGGTTTTTTTCCTTTGACCATATAATATTTGGAGCATGACAAACTTTGCCTGCTTTGAGGTTCATGTGGTTGAATTTTGGGAGAGTCACACAGCTCTAGTTTAACCCTATCAACATGCATAATAGTGACTACAGTGGAGTAACAGCATGGCATAACACCTGTCACATGGAGCTATGTTATGATTCAAATCCGTTAGTTCTGGGCCACATGGCAGACATTCTTCTTTGGAAGTAATCTGTTTTCTTGGATCCAGCATAATCCCCTCCATCCTAGCCATTTTCTCCTGTACTTCCTGCCAGTTTCTGAGCTCTACAGTTATTTCTGCCCACTGTTTCCACTCCTGTGCACTCGTGAGCCTTGTCTCAGAGTTGCAGTACTTCTACATAATGTAAAAGATCTATGGGCAGTCGGAGTCACACAACTGTACAAAAGGATTATTTAGCAATAAGGCATGACAGGGTGTGGTATATCATGGGATATCATCAAGCCTTGAGTGGTTGGGCATGAGGCCGCTGGCCAAGTGCATCCAACACCCGAGAAGTGATGATATCCCATGATATATCAATTCAGTATGTGATCTGCTCAACCTTGGCTTTATAAATTTATTTAATTATTTTTAGAGGGGCTCCTGGTTGTGACCAATGTCAACAAACAAATGAAGTCCAGTGTGCCCCCCGCAACTGGATTTCATTTGTTTGATATCCCATGATATACCACACCCTGGAGTGACTTATTGCTATTATGAACTGAGCTTCAAGTTTTTTCAATAAAAAAAATAAAAGAAACAGGTTTTAAAATGTTTTATGAATGAGTTTTTGGGTGGTGTAGGAGTACATTTTGAAAAAAATAGTTCTCAGACAGTAGAGAACAAGGAGGCTGGTGGCACCGCAACTTTTTTGAAGCCGTGATAATGTAGCCTGATATCACCATGGCTTCAAAGAGCTCTTGGCCAATCAGATTCCTCTATTTACGATCCTCAGTTCGTAATAATGATTATACAATGGCAAGAAAAAATCTAGGAACCTGATTGTCTCATGACTCCTAGACAAAGTGATATTATTAGGCAATAACATTACTGAATATAGGACAGGCAAAGAAAACACCACATCACAAGCTCAAAATCATTCGCTGCTCCAGTGACCGAGAACCCAACCACTAGCAAAAATGATGTACAATATCAAGCTACACACACACACACACACACACACACACACACACACACACACATTCCTTCCCTCAGTACTGTAGCCAGTCCACACATAGCCTCAACATTAAACAAGTTCTGTAATGAATCCCACTAAAATTAAAAAAGAAATAAAAAATTAAAGAGAAACAAAGCCAAGTTGTAACGCCACCATGTCTCAGTTTCCACACTGGCAGCACGATTGTGCGAGTGTGTGTGGACTTTAAATGCCATGCTCGCTCCTCACAGTGCACAGCTCCTTGAAACAATGGCTATATTTTGACCAAACTTTAAACTGTAAAAAATAAATAAATAAAATAAAGCAGCACCTGTAATCAGCCTTGCCCCATGTAACAGAGTTGCGGTAGCTACTCTAACCAATGAAGTCAGACGTGGCTTTCCTTGGGATAGGCTACGTGACCAAGCTCCTTGGGTCACAGAAGAAAAATGGCTGAATTTCTGACACAAATTAAAAATAACAATGCAGGGACAATCACAGGCCAGCTTGTATTACAGCGAGACAGGCACACAGAAAAACAGTGAAACATTTGGCAGTGTGGGGGGGCAGAGACAAAGACAGAGCTACACAATACCTACAGTAAACAGCACCAACTACTTCAAAAACACTAAAAGGAATGTCTTTTTGTATAAGTATTTTTCCAAACTAATAAATCAGTACAAAACAAAAATAAAATAGCATTCCTTTTACTTTTTTATTGTAAATACAAGGAGCCATTGAATAATAGCAATAAGGCACTCCAGGGTGTTTGTCATTTAAGCAATAATGCACAACGATGGGAGTTAAGGTGGTATAATGGCCTGCCTCAGGGGGGTTGAAGCAGGAGGTGAAGCTGAGTGCTTCCACCACCCAAGAGCCATTATCCCAGCATAATGACCCCCATGGAGTGCCTTATTGTGATTATGAAATGGGCCCTGATACTATTAATAAATAAAAAAATAAAACATTCTTTACTGTGTTTTGCATCACAAAATATAAAATTTAAACAAGTACTGGAAAACTTGAAAAGTAGTGAGTGCTTGCTTGCTGTCCTTGAATGTTCGCTCTCTGCTGGTGACTTCCCATTTCAGTACTTCCAGGTCTCGATCCTACGCTCTGCTCTGTCACTGCTGTCAGAGGAACAAAAAAAGTAAAGTTCCTGATTGGCGGCAAGTGTTTTAATCTGTCAGACCTTCTTTCTTTTTTTTTTGTTTGTGTTTCTGTACACACACTGTAATCAGCGGCCATTGTTGATGTGTGCATGAGACACTGAAGCAGCCATGTAAGTAAAAGCATGATTTAAAAAAAAAGAGAGAAAGCTGCTGAAAGAATGTGAAACCAGGGAGACAGGAGTATACAGGCGTATTGTCGCGGACCAACTCATGGACCACCTCAACAAATACAACCTGCTTAGCAAACAGCAACACGACTTCCGGAAGGGACATAGTACCACTACCACCCTCCTGGAATTCACCACACACATTCACTCTGCATTAGATAAAGGCCAAATCACAGGGGCTGTCTTCATTGACCTCACAAAGGCGTTCAACACCGTTAACCAGCGGCTCCTGCTATCCACGCTGACCAACATTGGATTGTCCCAGGATGTCCTTGGCTGGTTCACTGATTACCTGTCCAACCATTCCCAGCAGGTCAAAATTAGTAACACCCTATCAAATAAGCAACCTGTCCTTTCTGGTGTCCCGCATGGGTCCATCCTCGGCCCACTACTGTTCAGCCTCTTTCTTAACTCCCTCCCCAGTTCTTGCCCAGGGAACCTTCTCCTCTAGGCGGACGATGCCGTCCTGTGTACCTCCAACTCGGACCCTCTGCAACTCCACCTCTCCCTGCAATCCTCCTTTAGTGGCGCAGAAAAATGGTTCTCCTCACAACGTCTTATCCTGAACTATAACAAGATCAAGGTTATGTTCTTTTCCCACCTGATCAATGCCAGAGAGGATCTCTGCCCTCAAGTACGAACTGCCAACCTGATCCCTCTGGAACTAGTGGACTCCTTCAGATACCTGGGTATTACCCTTGACCCTGCACTTACTTTCCACCAACATATCCACCTCCTATTTAATGTCCTCAATGTGCAGATTGGGCTCCTGTATCGCCTCAAACACTGCTTTACCCCTAACGCAATGAGGCTAGATGTCTCCTCCTCTGTACTCTCCCTGCTAGACTATGGCTTAATCATCTATGGGGCGGTGAACACCTCGGCCATCCAAAGACTTTGTATCTCCCCAAATAAAGCCTGTCACCTCACCCTAGGTTGTGACCGCCTAACTCACACATGATCTCTATACAATCATACCAACTGGCTGAACCTTGACAACAGGATTATGTTCCACACCTGTCTCATGGCAAAAAACATTGCCCTAGGTCTCTCCCCCACAGGACTTACACCACTAATTCAACCGGCCCTGACACTCAAGCAAACTCGTGGCTCTGGAAAGCAACTCCTCTCAATCTCTCACTGCCGTACCTCCCAATTCCAAAGGTCCTTTAGCTACAGAGCCCCTTCCTGGATAAACAGCCTGCCCACTCCACTTGCCAAAGAGATCAGACTTGGACCCTTCAAAACCTCCCTTAGAGACCTACTACAGTCCTCAAACCACTGCGACTGCCTCTGAAACACCTCACACTAGTCTGTCTGACTAAGGCCGCTGGCTGGCTTCTACTACTCCTCTTGTACTCACCTGTGTCCGTCTAGCCTAGCCCTTCATCTGTGTCCCATATGTTTGGTGTGTGCACTGATTTTTCCTAGTTTTTTCACTGTTAGCCTCACAATTTGCTCCTGTAACAACCTGACTATGTACTGATGTACTGCTATGTATCCTGTATGTCTCTGTATGTAAACTATGTGACGTAGAACCTTTGTAAAGGAGTTACTGACTCAAAGGTATTTCTGAACCTACAATAAATAAATAAATCTATCTGTACTGAGTGGAAATGGAGGAGATCACAGTTCCTGCTCAGATTTACACGTTATGTGGGAAGAAGCTGTGGGCAGTTGCACGTAGGGCTACTTTTCAGGTGCAGAGTCTGTTTTTCAATGAGCTGCTTTCACCCAGCTGTTGTGCTATGATAACAGCCTGGCTGAAAGCAGCTCTCAACCAATCAGGAGCCAAGATTTCTGATACCCATTTCATAATTAAGCAATAAGGCACGACAAGGTGTGTGTTATCATGTAATAACGTCACTCCTGGGGAGGGTTGAAGCACGAGGTGAAGCTGAGTGCTTCCACCACACCAGGAGTGATGTTAATACACAATAACACACACCTTGGAGTGTCTTATTGAAATTATACAATGGCTCAATGTTATACAAATAAAAACATTTTTTAAATGTTTTTAGTAGATTTTTAGTGAGGCAGTATATCTTTGTTTCTTAAGAGAAAAGCAAAGGCTAAAGTAGTAGATCATCAATACAGTGATGTTATTGTGTAATGACATCACTGTGACAGGCATACACTGACCAATCTGAGTCCAGGATTCTTTCTTGCCATTGTATAATGTGTAATAATGTCACTCATTGGGTAGTAGAAGCACTCTGCTTCACCTCGTGCTTCAACAAACCCAAAAAGTGATGTTATTACATAATAACACACACCCTGTCATGTCTTATTGCATAATTACTATGCTTTGTGAGTGGCCATTTGGACCATTTACATGGTGATCATAGCCACATAATTGCAAGGTCACATGGAAAACATCTGCTGCCGAAGTTGTGCATTACACAGTGAAGTACAAGAGAATGACTATCTCTAAGTGGTCATTGCAAACACTTAACAATAGTCCCTGCAATTCTGTAGGGGCCCTAGATTTTGAAGTTCCTAAGTTTAAAAGTTAGAAGACTTTTTATTTTATTTATTTGTTTATGTTTGTGTATGCCTGTTAAACAAAACTGGTTTTAGTGCAGAGCTGCTGCTGACATCGTTTGATGAACGTCATTTGATCAACGAAATTAAAATAGTCATTAACAAAGCCTACAGGCTCCTGTCTGGTGCAGGAAGGACAACGCACATGTGCACCCTCTACTCCCTTACACAGATCCTCAAATTTGACGAGAGGCTCCAGTATCAGGCCGGTCTCATGGTCAAAAAATCCCTACTAGGTCTAACACCTCCTGGAGTAACAGCATCCCTAAACTCCAAAGAGCACACTGTAAACACCTGCATCACTAACACTGCCTCCATGGTAGTCCCTATGATTAGAACGACTCTGGCGCAGAGATCCTTCATGGTCAGGGCCCCCACCTTCTACAAAGCCCTCCCTCCATCAGTCACCAGTCTCACCAAGCTGGGTCCCTTCAAAGGAGTCCTCACAAGCCACATACTTGCCTCCTGCACCTGCCTATAACTGTACTACCCGCTACCTACCAGCCTGTGCCCAATCCACAGCAGGCTATCAGTTTGTACTGCTTTGACAATGTCTAATTTTTTTCAGACTGCATTGTACCTCTGACAATAACTAGTCCCTATGTTACAGGGACCTGCTTAGCAAAATATATGTATAGGCCGCATCATTCTTAGTCTCCACTGTTTTTTATCTATGTAACTGTGCTCCTCCACCCTCTGTACCCTGCATTACTATTTTACCTAGTATTTCTGTGTTGTGACGTGGAGCATTTGGAAATGAGTCTATGTCTCAAAGCTTTGTAATTCCAATAATTTCAATAAATAAATAAAATAAAAATAAATGTAAGCTAGGGAATGCACAGCCTGCTCTGCACAGCCAGTAACATTGTATGCTTTGCACAACTAATACCCCAGTCCCCAAATTTAATTACACTGGACCTGCACTAAACAATTAAAACAATAAGTAAATCTGGCACTGAGTTGGATACAAGCATTCCAGAATGTGCAGGTGTGTGGTATTTCTGAATGCAAAGAGCGAGAGTGAGGAGGTTGTTATGAAATGCAATGTAGCTGTACAATTTAGCCTAACATGGTAAGTTAGCTGCAAGTTTTCACTAAGTATATTTTATTCCACACCAAGTTGTTTTTTTTAGAAACATTGTCTCACACTTTTACTATTAAAATGAAGTTTCAAGTATTGTAGAGTTTTCCTTAAGTTCCTTTGTCAGCTTGTCTACTGACCTTCCCCCATCCAGATCAGTCTCCAGGCCTCATCATCCAGCTTACCTGGGACTTACTATGCTCCATCCACCTTCTTCCACAGTACCTGAAGATGCTCAGTCACTGGTGTGGGGCCTGTGGGGCCTGAGGGGAACTGTGCCTTCATCCAGCACTTTTCCTCCATTTTCCCCTCGGGCCCATGGCATATGCAGTGATACACTGTGTGGGCTCCACCACTGTGGAGATGCTCCCTAAGCGTCAAGCAGGTGGGACTCCTTCCCTTGCATTTTACTGTGTTGCCACCCAGATCCTAGAGTTGGAAGTCACTTAACAGGATATGCATACCAACCTCCCCAAAAGACATAGAAACATAGAAACATAAAAGTTGACGACAGATAAGGACCTCAAGGCCCATCCAGTCTGCCCATTTCTTTTTCTACCTTATAAATGTGCCATCGGCCTTTGACGAGAGCTGTCCTTAGGATACTCAGTCCTCCCTTTCAAGGCAGCCCCTGAGTGAACTGCATTCATTCCAGAACCCCAGGTCATCAGCATGGCAGGAGGTGAGGTACCCAATGTCTCAGCCCTCTTCACCACTGGGCTGGCTAATACCCTAATTTCTGCACTTCAAAATCTAAAAAGATATATGGTTCTGATAGTTCTGATAAGGCCTGGACTCCCATCCCTAACAAAAAGAGGGCTAAAGTTTGCAGTGCTATCAGTCCCATACCTTTTATAAACACTATCTTACAGTACACAAAATGTAAAAGAAAGAAAAGGATAAGCACAGAAGTATTGTGTCTGAAATCTTACCTGTTGTAATTATTACATCTATGCTATAATGTTATTTCTTTATTAATTCACTTTAGGAAGTCCTTCTGATCAACCAGGAAAGAACTGTGTGACCTTAAATCCTGGAAAAAATGCAAAATGGGAAAGCAATGAATGTGGTCACAACTTTGGATACATTTGTAAGAAAAGAAATAGCACCATAAGTCCTTTCCTTAATCCATCTGGTGAGTAGTCTCCAACTGCTCTGCATGTCAAAAGCTACAGGCTGGCAGCAGCGTGAGAAAACAGAATCGTGTTAAGCTCTGAAAAATGAAATACATGTCATCAAAAAAAGCTGTTCCAAGTGCTAACTGTAGGAGAACAATCCAATTGATGAGAATGTCTTTTATATCATAGGGTAATAAAAAAAAAATCCCAAGACACCATGGGGGGGGGGGGTCTTTCTAGACTGGTTTGCCTACTTAAGGAACCTTGCCACCAACCTGGTAATTACCCAGTTCCCTTCTTATTGGAGCTGTGTGCAAATTAGATTTTTACAGGCAGAATTTGTGCAAAATATCAATTCCACTTCCAAAATGCTTTTCAGAAATTGTTTTGAATTCTGTGGAATTCTGAAAGACATTCCTATGTAAACTGTAGAATAAATTTTCATGGAATCTGTAAACTGCAGAATATTAATCTGTTGATTGCAAAAAAGTAATCTGTGAAAAACATTTCACTTTTGAAAATTTTAGAATTGCACTATGGCAGAATTAGACAGAATTTTCCAACATTCCATTGAATTTTGTTCTGTAGCAATTTGAAATCTCTGCACAGTCCTACTTCTCATTCATTGCAAAGTACAAGGCCAGGCTGTTGCTCACAAAGCAAAAGGTCTGTTCGATGTAAAGAACCCACTTTATGCACTCCAAGTACACCTCGGCTCTTCTCATCATCAGGTGTAGGTTTTCTTTTTAAGTTGGTAGTGCTATCTAAGAGTTGATTAATGAATAACAAATAGGTTACCCACATTCACAGAAATATAATTACTATTTGAACAAAAGCTAGAAGATATACAGCAAACTAATGAGAAATACAAAAACACTAAAATATTCAAAATAACAAGTGTTTACATATCATGTTACACACAGGAAAAACACTGACTAACTTTAATTCTAAGTCGTTACCCATATCCCAAAAAAGAACTCTGTCCATGCACACTGTAACAATTCACATCTGATCACACAGCAGCAAAGAACTGGCTCTTCTTGTTTTTTTTTTTTTGCATTATTTGTTTTTCTGCCCCCTGTACCATGGCTGATCACTCTTTCAGGCCCCTCATTGGATCCCACCAGTCTGGCAGCTTTCCCAATCCCTATCGCCCCACATTTGCAGCCTACTCAGGCATCCCTGATGTGTCCCATCATTGGGCAAGTCCCTTACTTACGTGAGGGATGAGTCTTCTGACCATGCTTTACAACCCTGGGTGCTGCTGAGGTGGCAGATGGAGGTCCAGGAGCCCAGAGCTGGAGATCCGGGGAGGCTGTCACCCGATCTGCCATGGCATCATTTTCCCATTTTCTCCCACAAGGAGCGAAGTGCCACTGACATCATGGCAAGTGCCAGACATCCGCCGCTGCTCAGACAGCTTTGGGTTGGACGTCGTGCTGTACCCCCGGCCTCTGTCAGAGGTCAGCAGATGCCGAGCCACATCTCCCCGGAGAAGGCGAGCTGTCGATAGACGCTCCTTCCTTCTCCCCCCGGCGGCTCTCCAGCGACATGGCTCTTCTCTTAATACACACAGCTTCTTCAGTCTGGCATCCTGTCTCTCCAGCATGCAGAAGAGAAAGATTGAAATTGCAGATGCTCCTTCTGCATCTTAGATAAAACACAAGCTAAGAGCTCCCATGATACTGTACAAAGAATAGATTTTGTCTCTTTCCACATCTTTCTGTGCAACACCTCTTTGTTATCTGTGGGGGTAGTGGATCTTCATCTCTCAGAATTCCAGGGTGTGGACATGCTGTCACTCAATAGCTGTTTACCTGTTATTTGATCAGTTCCTTTCTTAACCCTAGCCCATTTCAAGTGGCTCTAGGTTGCTTAATAACCCTTCTAATAGCAATGAGGTCTTTACAGGTCCTCTCCAGTCAGTTTCAACTTTTGTGTTTCTCCAGAGATCTTTTCTAACATATCCAGAACTACAAGGCAAATTCATCACTGTGTTATGAGAGCCATCATCCTACCCCAGTCAGCTGAGATTTTACAGGATGACCATTTGCACACTTTATTGAACCCACAGTTGAAAATATTTTAAAAGAAAAAAAAGGAAAAATAAATTGTCATACAGTACATTCTTTGTCACACTGAGATAATCAGATGCAAACATAACAGCTGATCATGGGGTTTCCACAGAGAAACAGATGAAGCATAAACCATTAAGTCTAGTTTATGGGGGAAACAGATACAACATTTAAAAGCCCTTTCGGGGCTATTTTTGGGACAGCCAAATTCAATATTTAATATTTAACACAACAGTTCTTTCAGAGGTTTTTGGCAGAAAGACATTAATCTTTCAATTAATTGGCACTTTAACTGTCAGTCAGTGGTGTGATTGGTACCGTATGCAGCCAGCTATGGTGGCGAGTTGCCCACAGGGCTAGGTGCTACTAAAGCACTTGCGTATGTAAGCAATAATACCTGACAAGGTGGGCATTATTGGGAAATGCTGGACTGCCCAGGGGTGTAATGAGGCCAGACGCCACAGGTGGAGGGCCTTATAGCCCCTGGAAGGTCTGGTATTTCCCAATAATGCCCACCCTGGAGGGTATTATTGCACTTAGAAAATGGCCCACCGGAGAATGTTACTCTGAGAAGAGGCACTTGGACTGGCTCTTATTTTTAGCTGGGTATCTATTGAAAAATAAATGCCCAGCTTACAGCTTGTCTCAGCCAATCAAGTTTAAGAATTGATTGTTGCCATTTTCTAATTTTGAATTAGAAAATGAGTCAGAGAAAGCTTGGTCTCTGATTAGCTGAGCTTCTTACTTACGGGTGCATTTATGTGCCAGAAGAGACTGGGAATTAACAAGTTTGATGCCAACCTACCTCATTGCAAGTTGGTATCATAGTACTAAAAGTAGAATTTGAAAAATCTAAATCACAGGCATTGTTTTGCTTGCTTAGCAAGTGAACTACACCACCCCACCATCACCACTGCAACCCCAATACCTGCAAAAACTAAGAGCCCTGCCAAAGTCTGTGACATTTCTATTCAAAATACTCTTGTTTTTTTTTCTTAGTTAAGGAATAGGTGACAAAAGGTTGTGGTAAATGGAGTTCACTCCAAAGAAGGGAGAGTGATCAGTAGAGTGCCTCAGGGATCATTGCTGGGACCACTCCTCCATAATAGAAATATAGAAACATAGAAGTTGATGACAGATAAGGGCTGCAAGGCCTATCCAGTCTGCCTATTTTTTCTATCTTACGAATGTACCATAGGCCTTTACTCTATTAATGGCCTATTTATTCATACTCATCTGTATGTCAACATCTGTTAATTGAAAGGCGCATGCCTGTAGTTATGAGGGGAAAAAGCTCCTCTCCCACATCCTACTTAAACTAGCAGGCTACCGCCACTCTGCTTAGAGTGAGTCTCACTCGCTAGTATTCTGGTGCTGGCGCTTGGCTGCTCTTTTTACATCATTTTGCTTTTGCTGTGTCCCCCATTCCTCTCTGTCTGCTGTTGCTTCATTCCCCCTGCTTTGTTTCTTCCTCCGTGTTGCTGTTTTTTCCATACCTTCTTTCTTTTGGGGATTCCACTGCTGCTCCTCCTTGCCCTGCTGTGCCATGTTTCTTGGTGGCCTCTTGTTTCCTCCACTATTATGGCACACCTTCCTGACTGCTTCTCTGCTGTATTCTCACTTCTGCTGCTTTCTCTCCCTTTCACTGAAGCAGCCACCGCACCACACTACCGACGAATCTGCATTATGTTGGTACTGCTCCATTTCCCTGGCTCCAGTGCTCCAGAACAGCCCATGCTACTGCACCGCTGTTCTGTTCAACCTCCGTCACAGTTGACCACCCCCTTCACCGAGCTTGGCTTCCGGTATTTGCTACTACAATGACACCTGGAGTGCCTCTTCTTTGGTGCTTGTCACACCTGCTGCCAGAGTCTGTCATCTTTCCCTCCTGCTTGATACCATTCCCTGATCATTCATCTTTCACTAGCATACAGACTTGTGTTAGAGCAGCTGATTACACCCTTCCAACTATATGCCTACAGATGTGACTAAAGCAGCGCTCCTGCTTAACATTATTAATTTATTCCGTACAAGCTTCCAGTGCTGGATACTCACCCATATATCTCAAATAAGCTAGGGATCTGTATGGCAAAGGCTGACAGCTCCAAAATGGCCTGTGACAACTACTTGGGAACTCTATACAGGTACATGGACAAAAATGACACTTAACATTTCCAATATTACACATCTTTTACATTATTATTATTATTTATTAGAGAGAATGCCACTCCAAGGTTTTTTTTTTTATCACTAGAATGCTTTCTTGGCATACTGAGACATTTTAAAATTTATGTGACAAGAACTCTTTGGCTGTAGAGAATTCTTGATAACCTTTGCCCTTCTGAGGCTCCTCGGATAAAGGCATACTGGTGTTAATTAGCTTCTCTGACGAATCTTCTTCTATTATGTTTTAAATGTATATGTTAAACCAATGAATTATTTCTGCTTTTTCTATATAACCTGATGTTAATAGTATGGGATATTTGAAAAAACTGCCACAAAGCTTCTGAAGAAGGACCTGGTTGGTTGAAGCTAAAGCACTTTGTTCTTTTCTGTAACATCCATGTTGGTCCAATAAAAGGTATCAAATCATTTGTTTCTGGCTCTGTTTTTAAAAGGACCAATACGGCACCTACAACATTTTTTTACATCTTTTACATGGCATTTCATGAAAGTCTTGCAGTGCAACAGACCTCTATATGACACTTTGGCTGGCACGATACAACTGCAATAGTATAGAGTCTTGTTCAATACTCCTTGATCCAGCTGCCAACTAGCTCATGAGCTACTTTCCCTGCCTCACTCTCATCCTTACTTCAACCTGTACCCTGCACCATGGACCTCACCCTGCTGCTTTCATTCCTTCCTCTGGAGCTCTTCAGAAGTTTGTCATGTAGAACTATGACCTCTGGACATCATCTGCAAGTTGTGGTACCTTGGATATTGCTACTATTACTCCAGCATGGCTCTTTGCTGGCTGGCTTCTGAGTCAGATTGTACTTCAACGATACTACATAGGTTCATTCTGCGGCATACTGCCGGGCATCCTACTTCGCTACCTCACGGCAGTCTATATTGTTCCTGCATCTATCCTTGTGCACTATGCTGCATATATGGAGCACAGGGCCCAAGGCAGCATGGATTCACAATGGGAAGGTCATGTAAGACAAATCTAATAGATTTCTTTGACTGGGTGACCAAAGTAGTAGATAAGGGAGGGGCTGAGGACTTGGCCTACCTAGACTTTAGCAAGGCATTTAACACAGTCCCACACAAAAGATTAATATACAAGTTGGCCAGCCTGGTAGTGGGGCCCAAGATGGTAGCCTGGGTAAAGGAATTGGCTGGAGAACAGGGCCAAGAGTGGTAATAGTAAACGGAGTCCACTTGAAGAAAGGGAGGTTACTAGGGGGCAACGTGAGGGTTCAGTATTTAGAACCGTCCTCTTTAATGTCTTTTATAAGTGGTATCGCAAAGAGGGACTGAAGGAAAAGTATTCTCTTTGCAGACAACACAAAGATCTGCAACAGAGTTGATACACAAGGTGGGGTGGAAAGGATGAGAAGGGACTTAGTAAGGTTGGAGGAATGGTCAAATGTGTGGCAGCTTAGATTCAACTCAAAGAAGTACAAAGTAATACGCCTGGGAAACAAAAACCAAGGGGAAGAGTACACAATGGGGGGTGAAATACTAACAACAACAAAAATGGAAAGGGACCTGGGGGTAGTCATATCAGATGACCTAAAGGTGAGCAAGCAAAGTGAGAGGGCAGTAAGGAGGGCTGGGGGGATACTGGGATGCATAGGGAGAGGCATCACCAGTAGAAAACAGGAAATTGTTATCCCTCTGTACAGACAGCTGGTGAGACCCCATCTGGAGTACTGCATGCAGTTCTTTAGACCCAGTCTCCGCAAAGACATAGACAGGATGGAGGTAGTCCAGAGGAGGGCAACCAAAATGGTGAAGGGTCTGCACCAGAAGACATATCAAGAGAGACTTATGGAGCTTAATATGTATAGCCTCGAGAAGAGGATGGAGAGGGGGGACTTGATAGAAACTAAACTTTCAAGTACCTCAAGGGAATCAACAAAGTCCAAGAGGGTAGCATCTTTCAGAAAAAGATGTGTTCAAGAACAAGGGGGCACAAATTGAAGGGTTCAGGCCAGGAACATCGCAGGACAAAACATTGTGGACAGAAATAAAGTGACCAATACACCGCCGCCTGCAATGCCACTGGTACAAGACAACGCAGGACATTACGATGCCGGCCAGCAAACTACAGAGGCAGACACTGCCCACCACACACACATCCTGACTGGCACAGTACAGCAGTAGGCACTGGTGCACGTGCATAGCACAGGGAAGCACAATGAGGGAGGACAACAGGAGTCAGGCACCAGTGGAATGTGCATAGCACAGCACTCCCACCATGAGTGCCACCAGGCACAGATGCCTACATGGGGAACAACCCCCACACAGAACAGGATGATGTAGCCACAGGGCAATGGGGTGTGGTGGTGGATAGGTGGACTGTGGATAGTGGCAAGATCACCATGCCACAGGGTAGTAGCTGCATGATGTGGGACCCAGACTGAGGTGTACACCCTGCACCACTCATGGCAGTGCAGGTTACCAGTGTGTGGAAGTGACTGGCATGGAAGAAGGAGGAATGATGCAGGTGGCCATGGTCCCTGTGCTGCCGCATGTGTGGCCGGGTGGTGGTGTTCTTTTCCATGGCCCCAGGATGGTGCCTTGCATCACACCTTGTGCTATGCTGGGCGTACCTGTTTATGCCTGCCACCCTGCTAATAGTATCATGGTGTGATCAGTGTCGGCTACTCCTCACCGCATGGTTCCTTTTGCTAGCGGTCACTTTGGCTGCTGTATTGCTGTGCACGGGTTTTCACTTTGCGGCATTGTTACTGGGCTTTATTGTGTCCACCACAATGTTTGTGTTAGTGATGTTCCTTCCGCGTTCCTTTTCCCGCATTATTTTTTCCACGACGTTCCTGGCCTGAACCATTTGAAGCTAGAGGGGGGGGGACGGCTCAGAGATAATGTGAAGAAATATTTTTTCACGGAGGGGGTTGTGGATGCATGGAACGGCCTTCCTGAGGAGGCTGTGGAGTCAAAAACAGTGGTGGAATTCAAGAATGCATGGGACAGGCATATGGCAATTCTAGGGGGTGGGTTTAGGAAGAAGTAGACTGTTGGTTAGCTAGGATCTGCAGCTTATCGATTAGGTAGGGAAATGGGCAGACTGGGTGGGCCAAGCAGTCCTTAGCTGCTGTCAAATTCTATGTTTCTATTCAGCTTACCATGTTTGCCATAGCCTCTTATTGCCTGCTGTCCCAGTTGTAACTCCCCATATAGCTGAAGCCTTCCTGTCATTCTAGCACCACTACTTTCTTGGTTCCTATATTGCATTACCTTTATTTTGCCATCTGCTACAGCCTCAGCTTCGGCCTCTGGGATGCATGCTGTGCTGGGCAGGTCTCCGTGGCAGCACCCGGTCATGCTAGCCTATGTGGGGTCTAGCTTGACTCACTTTTTTCCCTTCCGCCTGGCTTATGTGGGGTCTGGCCATACCACTGGTCACACGAGGGCCTCGCCTAGCATACTTCACTGCTCCTCGATGCCCTGTGTGTGGATTGTGGTCTTCTAGCCTTCATGGGGCCTAGCTGCCACTCTCTACTCCTTCTTTTGGCCGAACTATTCGTCCAGCTGTTTATTCTACCCCACGTTTGGGTCTAGCTGGTTGCCTTGCCTCTGACCTCATTCTTGGATCTCCATTTGCCAGACGCCTTCATTCCAGGTCACTTACACATCTGACTTTCTCAGGATTGGATGCATTACCAGTTCTTCCTCGTCTTCAGTCGTACTGCGTGGACCCTGGATGCTGCAGCCCTCACCTTGTCTGCTCACATACTTCCACTTGTCAAGGATAAGCTTCTTCATTTCACTGGATTTATTTCTGGACTACATCTCAGGATATTCGCATCAATTTCCTTGGATGCTTCTTGTCATGCTGCTTCAAATCATTTGGAGTTACTACTACTGTCTCCTGTCAGAACTCCCAGCTGAGCTCGATTCCATAATGTCTTCCTTATCATAGCTTAAGCCTAAGACATTAATCTACTACAGCACCAGGATGCTTATTACCTCTGGTCGAGTTGCCAACTCATCCGGCCAGGTCTCTTCATTACATTCTTCTACCATCCTTGATCATCAGGAAATGACATTCTACAGCACCATTCTGCTGCTCTCATAAGTCTGACTTAGTGAATGTTTCTACACTGCATGGAATTGGCTCAGGATATGCTACCATCTTATGGTACCATATCAAATCTATTCTTTACTCCTTTGCTACTACTTCTGCATTGTATGCAGGTTCATCAATTACTACTGCTGACCTATGTGCAGGTCTACTCTTGCTTATATAATAATTGCTCATACCTATCATTATCCTCGGCTTTAGCCTCTAGAATGACTGCTGCCCTCTCTACCACTACTCTACAACCTGCCTTGCCCTTCAGGGCTGGAGGTGTCACCACATCGCACTTTGAATGACCTGTGCCCCTACGGGCCCGGAGGTCCCATGAACTTCTATTACTAACGCATATTATCTCGCCTGCTTACATGACCTACTTCGCCCATCCAGGCCTGTAGGTTCATTACTTCTACTCCATACCTGCCTCACCCAGCATCGGGGCCTGGAGGTTCGCATATTCTATTCTACGCCTGCCTGCCCGCCATGTTTACTAGCCTTCGAGGAGTTCCTTGTTCCACTCTGGACTTACATCTGGATTAGTTTAGACATTCGCCATCAATTCCTTTGAATGCTTCTACTTTGCCGCTTCAGTTCATATGGATTTACTACTACTCCACTGCTGCCAGGACACTTAGCTGAGCCCTATCCTGAAGACCTTCTATCTTATGTTTTAAGCCTTGTCGTTACTCTGCTCAAGTGCTATAAGGCTATTAGATCCTGTTACATCGCTACTTCATCCGATTCAATCCTCAACCGTACATATACATTGCTCTAGTGAGCTATATTACTCAGTAAACGAGAAACTCCTCGATTTACGTGCTTAATTACATTCCCACCATGCTCCACTGTGTACCTTACATACAGTAATCTATTCAACACTACTCCTCTGCTACTACGTCTGCATCATACAGGTCGATTTACTACTGCTACAACTGACCTAATCACAGGTCCACATATTTACATCAACTGTTCATACTTACCTGCTTCACCTTCAGGGCCTGGAGGTTCAACACAGGCTGTCGCCTATTTTTATGACCTGCTTCGCCCCTCAGGGCCTGGAGGTCCATCAAGCTTCTGTCTACCTATTCCTACAAAAAATCTATTGCCAAGTCACTGTTACCTGCTTCACCCACTCTGGACTGGAGGTTCTTACTATGCCGCCCTCTTTAGCTCTCGTAGCCTTCATCTAGCTCCTGTGCTTCATCATAAAGACCTTCATTTGCAAAACATGCCAATCAGTACATCAGTCACCAGTCTTCATATTCTGGGTTTTAGAGGCATAGTCATTTGGTTACAAGTGCTCTTGGAGAAGACTTCATCGCTTTTGGATTGCTTGACTAATGCAACTGTCGATGCTTTGAATTGTTCATGCTTGACCATGGATTCCAATCTGCTATCAAATTCTGCCCTGGACATGGATTTTTGGATTAGGAATTCACTAAAAAGATGTGCTACCATCTTCACCCGATGCTCAAACATCAGTACTTCGATTCCAGCTTCCTTGCTTTCACTGAATCAGGATCTACAACTCTTGAATTTGGATTAGCTGACAACTTAATATCATTAATTTAGGATTATTCTCCTTTAGTATGCCCTGAAGGATGGGCAGGTCAGTAGCCATGGGTCCTTAGAGGTTTCCCCCTAAGGAGGGGTTTTCCTCTCCTGAGTGCTACTGGCCACACTCTCCAGAGTTGGAGAAGATAATCGTTTGATAATCATTATTTCTTTGGGGGATCTCTTCCTACTCGACTAAGCATTCTTCCTATGGTGGGATACAGAGAAAGGCCAAAACATCAAGTCATAACAAGTTACTCATCAGTTCAAGCATCTGAGCACCATGCATATACTATCCAGTTCACATGTACTATAATCACTGACTTGCTCATGTCTATGCTGAAGTATCTTAAGCATTAATCACTTCATATAACTAATACCTTGTAAGCATCTCCTACTTACTGGTTTGGCTTCTGTATCCAAGCAGAACCTACATCATTCAGCTACAGTATGTAGCACAAGCCTAAGCTATGAACCACACGTAATTGAAAGGTGCATACCTGTAGTTATGTGGGGGAAGAGCTCCTCCCCCACATCCTACTTAAACTAGCAGGCTACAGCCGCTCTACTTAGAGTGAATCGCACTCACCCTCCATCCTCCCTTTATACCTCCTCCTTCTCTGGCACTCTTATCCCACCAGGGGCATCTCTTCCTACTTGACTAAGCATCCTTCCTACAGTGGGATACAGAGAAAGGCCAAAACATCAAGTCATAACAAGTTACTCATCAGTTCAAGCATCAAAGCAGCATGCATTACTATCCAGTTCACATGTACTATAATCTCTGACTTGCTCATGTCTATGCTGAAGTATCTAAGCACTAATCACTTGATACAACTAATACCTTGTAAGCATCTCCTACTTTGTGGTCTGGCCTCTATATCCAAGCACAACCTACATCGTTCAGCTACAGCACGTAGCACAAGCCTGAGCTATGAACCACACATAATGTCTTTATAACTGACATTGCAGAGAAGTGGGAAGGGAAGGTCTGTCTCTTTATGGGCGACAGCAAAATCTGCAGTAGTTTGGACACTCCAGGGGGTGGAAGGATGAGCAGATACCTGAGAAAATTAGAGGAGTGGTCAAAGGCATGACAGCTGGGTTTCAATTTAAAAAGTGCAAAATAATGCAGTTAAGGCACAGAATTCCAGGGTGGAGTACAAAATGGGTGACGTGGTATTGATGACCACCAAGCAGGAAAGAGACCTGGGGGTAATCATATTGGATGACCTAAGGGTGCCCAGGTAGCACAAAAAGGCACTAGGCAGGGCGAGTGGGATGCTGGAGTGCATGGGGGGGATATCACAAGCAGAAAGAGGGAGGTGGTGCACCAGTTCTGGAGACCACATCTCTGGAAGGACATAGACAGAGTGGAGGTGGTGCACTTGAGGGCAACTAAAATGGTGCAGGGTCTACATCAAAAGCCCTGCTATTAGAGGAGAGACTAAAGGACCTCAGTATGTACACCCTGTAACAGAGGACGGAGAGGGGAGATACATAGAATAATGATATAATATCGGTAACAAGCTGGTTAGTTCCTTGAGAAGTTGCCACGGTGACCGCATTAACCTCAAGAGCAAAGCTTGAGAGGATAGGTTGCCATTGGTAATCTCGAGATGAACTAACAAGGCTTCGTACTGAGAGGTAACTATCCATTATTTTTTATAGTGTAGGTGCCCCCACAAGCAGTAAAAGTAATCTGTCCTACTTTTTTCTCCCTCAGTGCCACTTTCCTTCACTCTCCTTTTCACTGCAGCCATTTCCTGGAAGTGTAAGGTACATGCGCTAGCACGTTCCATATTGTTATGCTGTAGTGGCTACATAGCTAGTGCAGCATAACAGCTATGATGACATAGCTGCTACAGCATTGCAATGTTTTGAAAGGTTCCAGTTTTTATCAGTAACAACGTTCCATCACACACTATATGACAGAAAACTTTAAAAACCTCATGGGGTGAATAAGGTATAGGAGAGGAGTATTTTTCTGAAGAAAAATTGTTCAGGAACAAGGGGCATGCTATAAAGCTAGAGAGGGTAGATTCAGGAGAGATGTGAGGAAGTACTTCTTCACATAAAGAATGGTGGATTCCTGGAACAGCCTTTCAGCGCAGGTGGTGGGGACAAAAACAGTTGTGGGGTTCAAGAATGCATGGGATGAGCACAAGGGAATCATAGTGGAAGAAGAGGAGGAGGGACAAAGAGCTGTAGATTGGGCAGTCTGAGGTAATAGTGGAGGTAGGGAAAAATGGTTTGACTGCTTGGGCCAAGCAGTCCTTATCTGCTGTTAAATTCAAATTTTTTTAATGTATCTACTGTTTGTTTTAAACCGTGTTTACCAACAGGCTTCCACCTTTACTCAGGTTGCTAGCTGAGTTTCTTAGTGCTGATCAGACATGTGCTAGAGTTCAAACCAGCTGGCAGAATTCCCCAGTGTTACCTCATCATAACTCACAGTGCCTAGCTACTGCCAAACTCCCACTGCGCATGTTAAAACATTTCACCACATTTGAAGTTGTAAATGATCTTCTGTGCTTTGCTTTGTCCTCTTCATCCCTGCTGCCTGTTTCATACCGCCTGTTCATCCATCCTCTGGCTACTGCTTCTCATTGCAGACATCTGCTACTGGAACTGCTCTCTGCCACTCCCTCACGTCTACTTCTATTTGGAATTCATCATGGCTACCAACCCAGTTCAGCATGGCCTTCCTACCTGCATTTAGTAGCACTTCCAGCATCATTTCACACTTTCCTCCTCTTCTCCTCTTCACTAACATCACTGTCCTCATTTGTATTACCTGTTGAACTGTGCTAATTAAGCTACTTTCCCTACCACAATCACAGTGTCCACAGTGCCACAATAAAGCAATAAAAATGAACTGGCTCTTACAATAAAACTTAAGGTTAAAAAATCAGTACTGGTACTTTCAAGCTGGGGGAGAGGAAATGGGTAAAGGGTGAAAGTGAAAAGGAAGTATAGCAAAGGAAAAGCAAAAAATAGCACAGCAGCGCCCTCTACTGTTAATTTTATCAATAGAGTGACTATTTTACAGCAAATGCATTTTCTATTCATTCCTATTGATTTTTTATGAATTCTTTAAGCATTTTTAGTTAAAAAAAACTTTCTAAGTGCAGTAGCACCCTCCAAGGCGGGCGATATTAGCTATATCCACCCATCCATGGGCTATAAGGCCGTCTGCCTGCAACTTTGTCATGATTACACTCCTGGGCAGGCAGGTATAGCGTAATATATCCACGCTGTCGGGTATTACTCCTTACATAATCAGAAATATACAGTAGATGGACAATACAGTATACAGTAGGATGCTTCCTTGTCCTGTTCTTTAATTTACTACTCCAGTTACCAGTCATGATGTAGTGCTGTGTCTTGCCAGTGACCTATCCCTAGGGCTAGTTACTGTTAAGGTATTTGGCTAAATTGTTCTTTATCATACTGTATTATTATATAGCAGAATTAAATATTATCAACATTTTTAAAAATATAGTATTATTACATTATTATATACATCAGCAGTATAATTATGGAGAAGACAGATCAGTGTTCTATCGCTTTCACTCCCTCTAGTACAAAAATTACCTTTATAACAAGAACACAAATACTATCACTTCTTTTTAAAAAATATAATTTTATTAGGAGTCCATAGATACCAGCTTTACAAAGTAATGAACAAGCAGGTGCAATACATCTAGAAAGGAGGTGCATTACACAGTGAGCATCATACCTGTAAATATGGCACAGAGCCATCAGTAATCCATACAGTAACAATATAGGACATATGGGAGCATTTTTATAGTCTCATTCTACTATTAAAGAAAATCAATGTTACTTGTATAGGGATCAGTAGTACCCAACACAATTAAATGGTTTATTTATAGGGCATAATTTTCATACTGCCTAATAGACAGCACCCAGGGCTGTCAACTTATTTGGAATGCTAAAAGTTTATTCCTAATCCAGGAGGTCATTTTTGTGTTTGCTTGCATACATGTGCAAGAAACACACTGCGTCAGCTTCCTTCACAGGTGGGTTGTGGAGGCACAGCAGTGTTGTGGCGAATGGCAGCAGCCTTTTTTGGGGCTGGTCCCTGCCACGCGAATAGAGGAGCATGCTGTCGACTACAACAGTTAATGAGCATGCCACTGTGCTCAAAGACATTGTCCACTGCAATTAGGGAGCCCCACATCATGGAATAATCAGCTGTGATGCTGGGGCATTCCTGATTGTAGCAGTCAATTACAGTAGGGCCATGCTTGCCTGAGCTTATGTCGGAGAAGGCTGCCCCGAGAAGTGCAAGTCCCCCCTACCTCTTCCCAAGCCGGACCACAGGCTACATGCTGATTGGCCCCATCTTTCCCATTCATGTGATAGAGCCAGCTGCCCGTTTCCTGAGAGGACCCCCAAACCCGTACAGCAGCCTTGTGCAATCCTGCCAGTGGCTGTTCGTTTGTTTTGTTTTTGAAAAAAGGTCGTTGCTTGAAGAAGGAGCTGTGCAGCCACCTAGACTTGTTTTTGTAAATATGTTGTTGTAGGTCTAATTGCCAAATCCCCCACTTCGCTGTTCGCTCACATTCTCAACCACTACATTTCCGCAGTGGGGAGGAAGCAGAACTGACAGTAGACATTGTCTTTCCTTAGCAACCTTCTGCAAACCATGCTGGTGACATCACTCACACCAGCGGCAGCCCGAGCACTCAGCCTCCAATCCCCACAAACGCAACAGGAGGATTCAAATCATGCCTTTTTGCCTGGGTCGTGATTTCTTTTCAGCCTGGTTTAGCTGACACAACTATGTCTTTTTTTTCCAATGGAGGTGCCCAATCCCCATCGGCTCCACTCCCCCCCACAAAAATCCATGTGGTATGCTGGGAGCC
Organism: Neoceratodus forsteri; assembly: GCA_016271365.2. NCBI lineage: Eukaryota > Metazoa > Chordata > Ceratodontiformes > Ceratodontidae > Neoceratodus > Neoceratodus forsteri. The sequence goes on along the minus strand of CM057456.1, from coordinate 1,799,180,531 downwards.
TATCCCCAGCTGCGTAATAGTCTCATGTGTGTCTTTTTTTTAAAAATCCTGTAAAAAGAAATGGTCCCTCACTGAGTCTGGTGTCCCCTCCCCCAACACACACTCACCTTCTGCGCACCCATCCTCCCCACACCCCTCACCCCATATTTACCTCAGGAGCCCAGGCAGCACAACAATCTTCGGTGGACCTGGAATACGTCTGCACTCTTCAAAGCCGACTGTGAACTGAAGAAATGCCAGTAAGTTGTATAATGGCATAAATAGGGGTTTTTCAACTTATGTGGATATCTTGCCAATTTTTTCGACTTTTGGCACCAAATTTTCGACATGGGGTTCTTTGAACCCCTCCTAATGAATTCAGTCACTGTCATAACATTATTCGTTCCCAAAAGATGATTTCATGGTCACTACATGGAATCACCTTTTGGGACTAATTAATGAAACAACAGTGTCATTGTTTTTGAGGTGGGCTCTCATAAAGCCTATGTTGCACATTTGGTGAAAAAATTCCAAAAAAATGACTATTTTACGAGCTTGTGTTGCGCAGTTTCCATGTATACTCATAACTTCATGAATTTGTAATATTTTCACTCCAGATTTTCAGCATTGTCATTTTTCCACACCTCCTTATGAACAGTACAGCTGTCATTTTTTACATCCTGGCCAAAATGTGTTTTTGCACTCCAGCGCAGAATAGTGCGGTAGCTGTGGGAAATCAGTGTTTGGGACAGATTAAGAAACTGACAGTGACACTGTTCATGAGTAGAGGTCCTAAAATGCCTATGTTGAAAATTTGGTGACAAAAGTCCATGAAATGACTGTGTTACGAGCGTGCATTGCGCAGTTTCCACGCACCCATGTAACTTCATGAATTTGTAATATTTTCACTCCAGATTTTCAACATTGGCATTTTCCCACATCTCCTTATGAACAGTACAACTGTCATTTTTCACATCCTGGACAAAATGTGTTTTTGCACTTCCAGCGCAAAATAGTGCGGTTGCTGTGGGAAATCAACGTTCAGAACAGATTAAGAATATCACATGCCACTGTTCATGAGCGAAGGTCCCAAAATGCCTATGTTGATAATCTGGTGCAAAAGATACCCCAAATATTTTCATTACAGGTGTTCATTGCGCAGTTTCTATGCACGCTCGTGACTTCACCAATTTTTTGTTATATTTTCACTCTAGATTTTCAATATTACCATTTTTTTTCGCCTCCTCATGAACAGTACAGCTTTCATTTTTCACATCCTGTTCAAAATGTGTTTTTGCACCTGTGGGGTCAAATGGCACAGTCGCTGTGCAAAATCACCTTTCGGCTCATGAACTGATAGTCTCACTGTTCATGCGGTGCGGCAGAAAAAGCCCATTTTGAAAACTTGGAGTGAAAATACCAAGAAATGCCCAGGGAATTAGGGGTTCTGATCATAAAGCCCTACTCTGTAGGGACTGACAGGCATCAAGGGTGTGACTTTGGATTGTCTACAGTAATGCTCATGCCATTCAAGCTCCACTCCCACCCTGCAGCCAGTGACAGGCATGGAGGTGTGCCTTGGACTCTTCGTCCCCAAAGTTCACCCCATTCTCCTATACTACACCCATTGCAATGTATTTCCTTATGGAATGGGGTGAATGTAAAGCCCGGCGTACACCCCAAGGCACCCCTCAAAACTTGTCAGTGTCTGCAGGGTAGGGTGAGGTGAAATGGTGTGAACGTTATGGGCGATGACCCAAAGGCACACTCCAATGCCTGTCCATCTCTGTGAGGTTGGTGTCAGTTCAATACTTCATTGCCATTCCTATTCTGCTAATGCCAGCAAGCAAACATTGGACATTGACAAATGCTTGTTTTTCCATGAGGTATTTTGTTGGAATTATTGATTCTCCACTGAGAGATTGTAGGGGTTGTGGCTGTAACCACTGATGAGTGATAGACTTCCTAGGTGCAAGAAGCAGATATGGGGCTAGACTCCGTGGCTCGCGAGCCGCATGTGGCTCTTTTGAGTTCAGATTGTGGCTCATTAACACCTCTGACTGCTAAAGTGTAAATGCAGCTCTTTACATGCTGAGAGACAGAGAGACACAGCAAGCAGGGTGAGAGAGACCCAGTGACTGTGCCAGTGGGTGGGCAGCATTGGCAGGTAGTGGTCCAGAGCGGAGTAACTCAGTGCGGTGCATTCTTTTTCTCAGTCTTGCTGTTTCTCACTGTGTCTCTCAGCCTGTGTAGCACTGTCTGGAAGTAGCAGTCGCATCAGTGACACTGAGCCATACTGTAGCCCTCAGATGCAAGTGCAACACCCTTCTCCCTTGCCAATGTAGCCAGAGCCTCAGTACCGCTCATGCAGTGCAGAACATCACCAAACAGCAGATATAACATCTCGATCAGAGAGAGAGAGAGAGAGTGGGAAATGTGGATTTTAAACGGCGGGTGAAGGACAAAAGAAGCTCCTACCAGGAGCGGTTCTTGGGACTTCTGCTGCTGCCTCCAGGTGGGTCTCCCCCCCCCCCACAGAATGCTGCCGACCGCGGGGGTGAAGGACAAAGAAAGCTCCTACCAGGAGCGGTTCTCAGGACTCCTGCTGCTGCCTCCAGGTGGGTCTCTCCCCCCCCCACAGAACGCTGCTGACCGTGGCGGGTGAAGGACAAAGGAAGCTCCTACCAGGAGCGGTTCTCGGGACTCCTGCTGCTGTCTCCAGGTAATAAAGGCCTCCTCAACGCGATTCCTGGGTGTTTTCTCTGCCGCTTTTCACTGGGACTCTTGGCAACACTGCTCCACAGCCCACTGATTGTCTCTGCAAGACTCGGCTGTGGGGTGCTAGCCCGTCCGCCCACCCCAACCACCCCCCCACCCAGGGGCGGCCCTTGTTATATTGGCACTCGCCGACTGCGTCACTTCCTGTGACATCGCTTCCTGTGTCCCAAATACTAAGTCCCCACTTTTCCATTTGCAGGTTATACCTGCAGACCACCAGGGGGCACTGAATTCCCCGCATCCCTATCTAGCTCCTTAAGCAACCATCCTATACTATCCCTGTGTACGCCCCCTGGAGCTCCAGCTCCTGTCCCCTCTAGTCTCTCTCACCATGTCCATATCTGCTTCTCTCTTCTATCCCCACCCCACTCCTAGCATGCCTGACATCACCTGTCCAGCTTGTCTCTCACTCCCTCTCCTCCTTCTAATATTTCTTGCCTCCCCCAGGGTTACCCTTTGCCCGCTCACCAGCTACACCTATGCCTCCAGTTGCCCTCCTCCCTTCCCCCCTCCTCGGCTCTGGGGCCCCCCTCCTCCTTCACACACCTACTCCCTCCCTCGTTACCACTGCCCCTTGGGCACCCCTCTCCCACCCCTCTAGCCCACTCTTGTATCTCATCACGCCTAGCATTCCCAGTCTGTGCTACCTACCCTTGTACCACCTTACCCCGTGATACCAATGTCCCTAGTCGGCATGAACTTTCCTTCTGCCACCTGCTTCAAGGGCAGCTCTCTCCTTCTGCTCCTGTCTGGCAATATCCATCCCAACCCTGGGCCTGTCTTCAATGGTGCCCTCTGAAATCCACTGACTTCGACAATCCATGAATGTATGAGCCTCCTCAAAAACTGGACTCCTACAATGCTGGGTGACTGTCCATAAACCAGATGTGATAGCCTTGGTTGAAACTTGGCTGTCTGACTCCACCTTTAATGCCCAGGTCTCCCTCCCGGGCTACTCCCTCCACCGGCTGGACCAGATTGGTAGGAGGGGTGGTGGATGTGCCATCTATGTTAAAGACACCCTCACTGGATTAACCCTTCCTCCCCCTATCCTTGACCATAAGGCCCAGGCCCTAACACTAAAATTATCACCTGACTCCTCCAGGGGGCCAATCTTCCTGACTACAGCCTACATACCCCCAAAAAACCAAATGCAGGCACTGGGCCCTCTAATTGACTATCTCACCTCCTTACCCAACTCGCCTGACCAAATCCTGGTGGGTGATCTGAACATCAATTGGCTTAGTCCCACATCCTCTGCCTCCGTGAGGCTTTGCTGCTATTGATCTCACCCAACTAGTCTCCCAGCCTACTAGAATAAATTCTAGTAGGGGAACTAGCACTCTTCTGGATGTGGTCCTCACCAACAGGCCTTGCCGCGTCCACAACATTCAAATCCTCCCAGACTGCCTTAGTGACCACTCCCCGGTTCTCTTCAATTGGGCTACCCAGGTCTCCCTATCTAAGCCCTCTGTTCTTACCACTCGTCGGTGGCGGCTTAGACCCGGTGAGCTGAAAGACCTAAAACTTTACCTGGGCTGCACTGATTGTTCCCCATATTAAACTCTCCCGACATTGACAAGGCACTTGCCTTCTTTGTCCGCACCTTTAACTCTGCCTGTGACATCTTTGCACCCATAACCTCTCATAGATCCAAAGTAAGACACACCCCTTGGGTCACCCCTGCCCTACTCACTCTTCTTAAGCAGCGGGATAACCTATGGCACATCACTGTTGAAACTGGCCGCCCTGCAGACAGACAGGCCTACGCAGCTGCCCGGAATAAGTGTACTTGGGCCATCCCGCAGCTAAGGCCACCATTACCAAGCTCTCTTACCTCCTCATGGGGAACCCCAGGTCCTTCTGGGACAACGCCAAGCAGCTAAATGGGGTGCACGCCCTCCACCATCGCTTCTTGACATCAATGGGACTATCTCCTCTGACCCCACCCTCATTGCCACTCACCTCAATAATTCCTTCTACGGACCTTAGCTCTGTGCTCCCAGGCAATTTCTTCAATCCACCCCCATGGCTGCCCACCCATCTCTCCCTTCATTCCACCTTCGCTGTGTCACCACCCAAGAAGTCAGGCCATACTTGCTTAAAGCCCTAAAGTGCAATACTAATGGTAATGACTCCTTGATCCCTGTCTCCCTCGTCAGGTCCTGGATCAGGTCATCTACTCGCCTATCACTTGCCTCTTTAATAAGTCCTCTGCCTAGGCAATTCCCTCTGTCTGGAGGGTCACGCTGTTACTTCCTATTCACAAGGATGGTGACAGGATGCTCTAAGGTAACTACCGGCCTATTTCTATCCTCTCTCCCCTCTCTAAGGCCTTAGAGAAAATTGTAGCTACCCAAATTTCAGATTACCTCTCTAAGTATGATATCCTTTGCCCTGAACAGCATGGGTTCAGAGCCGGTCATAGCACCAATACTGCACTCCTGGAGTTTGCTAACTTCCTTCACACCTCACTGGATGCGGGCTCCCTCACTGGTGCAGTATTTATCGACTTATCAAAAGCCTTTGATACTGTCTCGCATCCTCTCCTGTTAGCTACCCTTACCTGTGTGGGCTTTGCCACTGGTCCAGTCTCCTGGTGTGCCAGCTACTTGACCGACCGCTCCCAACGTGTGAAGGTGGGTGCCACTCTTTCCAGTTCCTGCCCAATCCACTCGGGAGTCCCCCAAGGCTCCATCCTCGGTCCCTTACTCTTCTCCCTCTAGCTCAAGTCCCTGCCCAACGTGTGTGCAGGTAATGTCCCACTCTACGCTGATGACGCAGTACTCTTGGCCTCCGATAGTAACCCTGTCTCACTCCAGAACTCCCTTCAGCTTGCCTACAACTCAGCAGAAACATGGTTCTCTGAGCATCATCTTGTCATCAACCTTAAGAAAACTAAAACCATACTCTTTTCACACCCCCAAAATAAGTCTAGCAACTTTCCTCTCATGGTCCACTCCACCCGTAATCTCCCTATAGAACTTGTACACTCCTATAAATACCTTGGTATAATCTTTGACTCTGCCCTCTCTTTTCACGACCATATCTCTGCCCTGACCTCTGCCTCCAATGCTCGGTTGGGTATTCTCTACCGACACAAAAAATGCCTTCCCGCAGACACCCTCCGCCTGGCAGTCACCTCCTCGGTTCTGTCTCTAATTGACTATGGCCTTCCTGTCTATAGTGCAGCAGACCCAACTGCTCTCTGCAAGGTACGCCTAATGCTCAACAAAGCATGCCGACTTATTACCAGTGCCCATAGACTCACCCACACCTGTCTTCTGTACTCCATGGCCTCCCTACTCAACCTTGATGAACTCCTCATGTTCCAAACCTGCCAACTAACTTATAAAGCTCTCCATGGTCTTTCCCCTCCTGGCCTAGCTAACTCTATCCGCTGAACTAATCCCACAGTGTGCACACGCAGCTTCTGCAAAACTGCACTGGTCGTTGCAAGAGCCAGGACCTCCCAGGGCCAAAGGGCATTCCCCTATAGAGCCCCCGCTGGGTACAACTCCCTCCCTGCTGGCATCACTGAGGCTCCCTCACTAGCGTGTTTTAAATACAGCCTCAGAAGTCACTTGCTCAACTCACACACCTGCCACTGCCCTTGACCTCCCCCTCCCCCATTACTGACAAAGCTCACTGAGCTGCTCTTCCTCCTTATCTCAACCCACTCTCCCCCTGCTGGACCTCCCTTCAACTCCATAGTTGCTTATCTGAGCTTGCATATCTGAATCTGCTGTTAACAGTGTTATGTCCCTCAATACTTGTAGCCTGACTGTATCCTTTTTTTTTTGCTGAACTGTACTGCTGATCTGCTATTGTCTCATGTATGTATGTATGTCATTGTCCTTCTTGTGATGAGGTACCTTTGTAAATGAGCCACCGGCTCAAAGGTTGTTAAACTGATGTTAAAATAAATAAATAAATAAACTGTGCGCTGTCCTTTCTGTGTCTGTCTCTCTCCATGTGGCATTGCACTGAATTAGAAGAGGTATGTGTGTGTGTCAGTGAGTCACAGTGAAGTATGCATTGGAGAGGTACTGTAGCATATTGTTGGAGCAGAACCTCACCAGGGAGCAGATGTTACAATGGTAAGTCAAAAGGTAGAAATGAACATAAATCAACATGACAATGAGCAGTGCAGTGCTATGCTGTTTGTGATAAACTGCTGTTAGGCTGGGCTGTATGTGGAACTTAATTCTTTTAATATGTCTGTTATGAGTTCTACACATGTACTGTAATTGGCAAGGCACATATACCAGCTAGCTTAGTTTTTTTATGGTAGCTGACGTGCTGTTCTGTGTGTGGTAAACTGCTGTAGTGCTGTGTGTGTGTGTGTAACTTGGTTTAATATATTTTTCTACATACAATTATTAATAAACAGTGTGATTTTAAAGGTTTTTTTTTTAAATGCAATAAAATATGTTTTAAATTATATTTTTAAAGTATGTGTGTCTTATCACATGTAACTTGTATGACTGTTGTGGCAAAGGACGCAAACTCATGTGGCTCCTGAGTCAGTCAGGACTGAGTATCACTGGGCTAAAGTCTTTCTAGGTAGATGGTCCCCAGGTGGTAGGACATGTAATAGTACCACAGAGGCCTTGAGTAGGTACTGCAAGTATCCTGAGATAGTTGTTCAAACTGATACTTCACCTGCACTCAGAAAACTTTAAGCATGAGACACAGACAAAGTATATCAGTATGGTCCACACTTTCCACACCACATTTCCACCAACAATTATCATTAATCAGGGCACTTGTACACCTGAGGTAATAATGCATTCTGCATTTTCATGTGAATTCTCTCTATGATGGAGCAGAAGTAATTTTAACAGTGAGGATGGCTATTTTATCCAATACCCATAGGTAATATTGGTGTCTAGCTATAACACTCATCTGTCCAAGATGTATTGTGCTGTACAAGAGTGAAATTCTTTGAGCCCCTTACACAAGTTGTCCGTTAAATGAGCAAATGAATGTTTCTGTAGCACCACCATGATTAATTTTAGTATTGGTGGCATCAGTTCTGGTAAATTAAACCTACTAACTTCTGCATGGTGGAGGTATGTGTTATCTTAAAGAGGGAGTCCAGCCAAAATTTATGGGATCAATAAATTCAGAATTTAGATCAGCATATCCCCAATCAATCTCTTGCCAAAATAATATCTCTAAGTTACTTTGTTTAAATGTTACAAGTCATTTTGTACTTCTAAATTCACTACCTGTTAAAAAAAACAGTTTCAGTGAGAGTTACAGATGATGCCTCAACCAGAGCTTACAGACTTGTCCTTTTTGCAGACTACCATATGAGACTTATTTCTCCCTCATTACAGAAAACTGCAGTTGTAGTAAACATCTCAAAAAAGGAAAGCTGACATTGGGTGGGGCAGGGCATACATTTCCATAATGTGCAGATCTGAGGTACAGTACTTAAGAATGTGACAAGGGATTGGAATGCAGCAGCAAACATGGTTTTAGAATGATAAAACTGTGTGCAATTTTTAGAATACTGCAGGGATGGAATTTCAAAATGTCTCCAGACTGCAACTGTGGAATGCAGCAATGACACGATCTAAGAAAATAGCTGGGACACACAATTTTGGAAAGTGGCAGGGATGCTAAATTTCATTATGTGGCAGTATCATACAGTTTTAGAATGTAGCAGAGATACACAATTATGAAATGCAGGAGATACAGTAGTTGTAGAAGGTGGCAGGGATATGTCATTTTTGTGTACTGACCATATGTCGACACCACCACAGCGAAGACCATCACAGCAACAGAATTTGATGAAAAGTGTTGGGTCACTGTGATGGTCCCCACTGACATCGGCAGTGCATCTCCCGGTGTGTTGCTCCCACCCTGAGATAGTTGCAATTCAGAGTTGTATAATTACAGACTGGAGTGTGTGGAGGTCAGAGCCCCCCACACGGGGGGGGGGTCAGGGGTCAGAGCCCTCCAAAGAAAACACACTGACATCCCTGACAGTACAATGCCGACACTCAGCATTGTCTGTCACTATCAGGGATGTTGGGACAAAAGATGTTGCAGCGCTATAGGTATTCCTGTAATTTCATAGTGTGTCTTGGATGCACTAACTTGGCATGTGGTGGTGATGCACAATTTCAAAATGTGGTTGGTATGCTTGATATCAGATTGTGGTGGCAACATTCGAATTCAGATTGTGGTATGGACACAGAATCTCAGAATGTGGTAGTCATATGCAATTTCAGAATGAGGCAGGGATGCATCATTTTAGAAAGTAACTTGGACATGGGATTTTCGAATGGCCAGTGACACTCATCTTTAGAATGTAGTGGGGATGTGCAGTTTCTTGAATATGGAGGGAATACACATTTTCAGAATGTGACAATGACAGGCAATATTGGAATGAGGACGTTTTCAAATGATTTCAGACTGTGGCAGGCAGGTACAATTTTAGAATGTAGAAGAGACTTGCAGTTTTAGAATATGGTGGGTGATGCACAGTTTTGGAATGTGGCAGTGATGCACAATTTCAGAATCAGGTGGTGACACACAATTTTGGAATGTGGCAGTGACGCTCAACTTAGGAGTGCTGGTGATGCATAATTTTGAAATGTGGCAATGCAGAATTTTGGAATTTGGCAGTGACGCTTAGTTTCAGAATGTGGCAGTGACACTGAGTTTCAAAATGTGGCAGTGACAAACAATTTCAGAACATGGGGGAGATGCAATATTTTGGGAAGTGGTGGAGATGCACAGTTTTGGAATGCAGCAGAAAAGCACAGTTTTGGAATGTGATGGTGATGTTTAGTTTCAGAATGTGGTGGTCACACACTGTTTTGGAATATTGCAGTGATGCACAGTTTTGGAATGTGGCAGTGATGCACAGTTTTGAAATGTGGAGGTGTGTGGCAATGACACAGTTTTGGAATGTGATGGTGAAAGTTTCCGAATGTGTCATTGAAACACAGCTTTGGACCGTGGTGTGGATATGCAATTTTTGAATGTGGCATGGATGTACAATTGTGGAATAATGATGGGACACAGAATGTCAGATTATGGTGGAGATGTGATGCAAAATTTTGAAATGTGGTGGGAACATGCAATTCTGGAATGTGATAAGGACAAGCAGTTTCAAAATAAACGAATGTGTCCTGTCACATTCTGACAGTGTACATCCTTAATATATTCCAGACCTACCAATCCCTGCTAAATTCCTCGATGTATGTCCCACCACACTGCAAGATGACACATTCCTGCCACATGCTGAGATTACATGTCCCCCCCCCCAACATTCTAAAATTGTGCACCACTTTGGCATTCTATACTTTGGTTCAGCATTGCATTCCAAAAGCACTTCCTGATGCATTTTAAAATACAGTACCATGCATCTGAACATTCTGGAAATGCAATCACTGCAGGCAGCCCTGTGTCAGGTTTTCTTAAATGATTACTACAAGTACAGTTCCTATAACTTTGGAGAAATAAGTCCAATAAACTTGCTGACAGGGAGGATAGGTCTGTGAGTTCTTGCTGTGACATCATCAGTGGCTCATCCCTGAAACAGTTTTTTTTTTTGAACAGGGAGTGAAATCAGGGTTACAAAATAGCTCACAATTTTAAAACAAAGTAATGCAGAAACTATTTGTTGGTATGAGATTTATTGGGGCCAGGCTGATTCTAATTCTGCAATGTAATACTTTTGACTGGACTCCCTCTTAAAGATATCTAAAATGTTTGTGTCCCACTAGCCCATATTGTTGCTGTATGTTCTGAAATTATAAGACTCCTTCAGTGTCTAAAATTGGTTTTATATATATATATATATATATTATACTGGAACAGTAACGCCAGTATAGTTAGGGTTGAGTAGGCACTTTAATGTTAAACCCCAATTTGTGCACATTAATAACTTTGCAACTGTTCAATGGATTAGCACAAAATTTGGCATGCACAGTCTGGTATGATAAGTCTCTTGATCTGCCAAGTTGCATTTTGGTCAGACTTATGGTTTCTGCGCAACAAAGCACTGAAAAACACATTTGTTTGCCACTTTTGACACATTTTTTACCCATTGCGCTGTGATCACACCATTTGGTATTTAAGTCTGACATTTGGAATGTAGAAAGAGTTTGGGTCAAAGAACAATCCAGCATTGGTTTGGTTAAAAAATATTAATCTGTTATAAAGTTATTTAATTTTTAATTTATGAGTTCTGAGCATGCTCAGTTCATTCCAAGATTTATATGTATGTTTTACAAAAGATGATTGGACTCATGGTCAAGTATTTTGTCGGTTCATGAAAGGGGATTTAAAAAATCCCAGTCTGTCGGGAAAAAATCCTCATCAGCGAGCCGCCATCTTCTTTTAATTTGTTTCCCCAAACAAAATGTTGTAGCTTCCTCCATGGGTGACTTCTTGTTGCAATAAGGCATGGGTTTTGTTCAGGGTGATTCCCTCTACAAACCTATTCCTTTGGTTTGCTTCAATTTGGTAAAAAACAGCCATTTCAAATTTTGAAATTCTTCGTCTGTGACTCACTTCCGATCCCCTTTCACGAGCTGACAAAATCTCAGTCTGCCAGCCAATCCTCTTACATGAGGTAGCAAAATCCTTGACCTTCACTTTGTGACAAGATGGCCCTTCTCACAGACAAGGAGTGACTCACGACAAGGATTTTTCTGCCTCACGAAAGGGGATTAGCTCACGGACTGAGATTCTGTCAGCTAGCAAAAGGGGATTGGGTTTTTGAATCTCCTTTCTTGAGCTGACAAAATCCCAGTCTGCAAGAAATCCTCTTTTGTGAGGTAGCAAAATCATTGACCACAACTTTGTGACCAGATGGCCCTTCTAGCGGTCAGGGATTGACTCACAGTCAAGAATTTTGGTGCCTCATGAAAGGGGATTGACTAGCGGACTGGTATTTTGTCAGCTTGCAAAAGGGGACTGGATTTTTAATCCCCTTCATGAGCTGACAAAATTGCAGTCCTCGATTGATCCCCTTTTGTGAGGTAGCAAAATCCTTGACCATCATTTTTTGACCAGATGGCCAACATCTGACAGTTAAGGATTTCTTGCAGATGATGATTTTTACAGCTTACAAACAGGGATTGATCTGCCGATTGGGAATTTTGCTACCTCACGAACTAGGAATTTTTTAACTTTTAAAAACTTTCCAACTGCACTGTAGATTAACAGTTTGGTCTTTTGACTTGAAATTTGCAGGATATAAAGGGGATGCCTCAGAGAGGAGAATTATACTATTTAGGTGTTGAAAAGTTAATTGATTCCATTGATATGCTGTCACAAAGTTGAGATTTTTCCCATAGAATAACACTATGGCACCCATAGTGACTTTCGGCACCCGTATCTTGAAAACAAAGCAAGACAGAGATTTGATGCTACTTGTGGCCTAGCCTAGGCCACTGAAACAAGTTTGGAAACCACAGATTACACCTGCAGTAGAATTTGTTTCCTATGTTGTACGGTTACTGAGATATTGGTAAATTAGTCTCACAAGGGTTCCAACGGTTCCTTTTCATTGATTTTTGGTGCCCATATCTTGTAAATGATGCGAGATATGGATTTCTTTGATTTATCTCATGAGGAGGTCTAATTCTCATGATTACAATGACACTTGAATTTTTTTCATAGCTGCTATGGTTGCTGAGATACTGGCAGATTAGTGTTACAAGGGTTTCTTGTCCTATAGGGCTGCTGTATGGCTCTGTAGGACAACATTATGGCACCCATAGTGATTTTTGGTGCCTGTATCTTGAAAACAAAGTGAGACAGAGATTTTTCGCTACTTGTGGCCTAGCCTAGGCCACTGAAACAAGTTTGGAAACCACAGATTACATCTGCAGTAGAATCTGTTTCCTAGGTTGTATGGTTACTGAGATATTGGCAAATTAGTCTCATAAGGGTTCCAAGGGTTCCTTTTCAGTGCTTTTTGGTGCCCATATCTTGTACATGATGCAAGATATGTATTTCTTTGATTTGTCTCATGAGGAGGTCTCATGGTCATGATTACAATGACACTTTAATTTTTTTCATAGCTGCTATGGTTGCTGAGATATTGGCAAAATAGTATTATAAGGGTTCCTTGTCCTATAGAGCTGCTGTATAGCTCTGTAGTTATGTGTAAGTGGAAGCACAGGGCCCGGAGGGCCTGCACTACCACAGATGCATATCGTTGTGCAGAAATGGGTAGCTTGACAAACACATGCTATTTACTAGTTATATTACACTTTTTCAAAAAGTAAGGAAATTCATTTCAAAAAACTTTGTTCAATGCATTAGTTAGGGTTAAAGCAACAAAACTGGGGAAATGAGATGTTAGGGTTGAGCCCCTACAGCCCCACCACTCCACCCCCCATCCTGCACAGACCAACAGATGCCAGGGTGTGCCATGGGGTCATGAGGTCTAACTCTCACCCCATTCTCCTTTACTGAAGCATGTCAACCTTTCTGATATGGAATGGGTGAGAGTTGGGCCTCGTGACCCCATGGCACACCCCAGTGTCTGTCTGTTCATGCAGGAAGGGTGGTGGGGAGTTAGGGCTGAACCCTAATGTCTCATTTCCCCATTTGCCACTTTAACCCTAACTGATGCATTAAACAAAGTTTTGCAATGAAAAAAGATATATATATATATATATATAGAGAGAGAGAGAGAGAGAGAGAGAAAGAGAGAGAATAATGCATATGCAACTGTGTGTTGTGAGTTTTTTTTACACATCTGAGGTGTGTGAAGACCCATAAATCTCGAGAGCAAAGCTCGAAAGGTTTATGCAGTCATCACACACCTTGGGTATGTAAAAAAACTCATAAGCACATAGCTGAATATGTTTTATTTTTTATAATTATTGGTGCTTGGTGTTTTAAAGAAAGAAAAAGTTACAGCTTCATGACTAGTCCATGCTGTCTCTTGCTTATGAAATATGAGCTATAAGATCAATTGAGCTTTTGTAGTATTTTTTTTTGTACTTATTGTTAAAGTTTACTGGTCTAAAAAATTTGCCTGATTCACAAACTATTGATGTTTGTTTAAAAATATGGGCAGGCATTGCACTAGCCACTTATACTGCTCGTGAAGGACCCCAATGTTTTTGTACAAATGGAGGGCTATATTAGCTCTCAGTGTGGGTTTCTTTTACTGCCAGTTTGTGTTTTGGTGAAGGGAATAGTTTGTGAAGCCTGCCCTGAGGGAGAGTGGGGATCTTGTTTTTTGGACCTGTGTTCGAGATCAGGCTTTTCCACTTGCACTTCAGGGACAGTTGAGCATGAGCTCTCAAAAGCCATAATAACTGATTACTACGGCATTCTCTGGTTATTATGGCTTTTGAAAAGTAACACACCATTGTGCATTAAAGGGGGTCACCAGTAATTATAAATATATATATATATATATATATAATATACCACAAAAGAACCACAGAGCAAATGCCCTGAGGCATGGATTATCCCGGAAGATATTGGCCACACAGCCAAATTTTAAAGAAAACACAATTGCACATACCCCAATAATGCAAGCATCATGGGAAACATATAAATCCATCAAGTCAAATTCTCTCATGGGGATTTACATATGTTTCCTATGATGCTTTGTATTAGCAGGGTAATATACAATGTGTTTATATATATATATATATATATATATATATATATATATATATATAGAAGAGAGAGAGAGAGAGAGAGAGAGACATATTTGTGCCTCATGGGTGGCTTGGGGGGAAGCTAACTGGAGTAGGGGTAGAAGCAAAAATAATGAACTGAAATACAGGCTGGCTGAGTGGAAGGCTGCAATGGGTAGTGTGGGGGGAGCTCTCAACTCCAAGGCCGGTGATGAGCAGGGTACCACAGGGCTCTGTGTTGGGACCAGTATTATTTGGGCTCTTCATATCAGACATTGCATATGGGGTGGTGAGCAAGGTAAGTCTGTTCACAGACGACACCAAAATGGGACAGTGGTGGATGGAGTGGAGGGATGGAAGGAGCTGCAGGGGATCTAAGCAAACTAGAGGAGTGGTCAGAGAGGTGGCAGCTGGGTTTCAATGCAAAGAAGTGTAAGGTTATGCACTTCGGGGTGAAGAACTCAAGAAGAGAATACTGGCTGGGAGGGGTTAAGTTGGGGATCACTGAGGAGGAGAAGGACCTAGTGGTAATGGTAAAAGGGACAATGAATAACATTGCCAGTGCAGGAGAGTGGCTGCAAAAGTGAACAAAATGCTGGGGTGCATAGCGAGGGGGGTTTCATCCAGATGAAGAGAGGTGATCTTACTCCTCTACAGGTCACTAATAAGGTCACATTTGGAGTATTATGTGCAGTTTTGGAGGTCATACCTGAAGCATGATATCAAGTTACTTGGAAGGGGTGCAGAGGAGGGCAGTGAAGATGATATGTGGAATGGAGGGGAGAGACTATGAAAGCAGGCTGGGAGACCTGAATATGTACACCCTGGAGGATAGAAGGGATGGGGGGACATGATAGAGACATTCAAGTATCTGAGGGGGCTCATTAAGGATGAGGCAGATGGGGTCTTTAAGCTAAGGAGAGGGAAGGACAGCAAGGGGCACAGACTAAGAATAGAGGGGGAAGATTTAGGAGGGAAATGAGGAGACACTATTTCATAGAGAGGGTGGTAGCAAAATGGAATGCACTACCAGAATGGGTGGTATCATGTAAATCAGTGAACAGTTTCAAAAGGGCATGGGACAGGGAACAGGGGAGACTGAGGGTGGAGGAGGTAGGGGTGACATTGGGATGACAATGGGGAGTAGGAGTGGGGCAACTGTAAACTAGGAGTGCTAGTTGCACACTCAAGCAGACTTAGATAGGCTGGTGATCTGTTTCTGCTGGCACATTTTATCTATGTATATATATATATATATATATATATATATATATATAAACCCACAGGGTTTCCACCAAGAGAAGATATGGTCAATGTTTGCTGGTAAAAAGTTAGCATCATGAGCTGAAGCGCTACAATAAAACAACAGTTGGAACATGGCTGTTTGTTTATGAAGCCTGTACCAATTAATGAGAGTTACTGTGTTAAAGTCAGTGAAGTACCAAAGCTTTTAAGGGCCTAAGGGATAAGAACTGCTATCAGTTCTACATGTGTTCATCAGTAAACTTCTGCAAACTAAGGGCAGGATTCATAAAGGATACCAAAAATCCCATAGCTGCGGGAAAAGGGCCTGCAGCACTGCAGAAAAGCAGTTGTGTGATATTCACATAGAAAACTTGAGCAGGTGCGGAATTCTGCAAAAAACTCCACAGGTGCAGAAATTCAACAGCTGCAGAAATTGTGCAAGTGCTGAAAAGCTGCAATTGTGGATCTGCTGCTGCAGAAATGGCATAGGAGGCACAACAACAGTGACCCTAATTAGCTGGAGCAGCAGATTTCAACAGTTCTGTCATAGCATGTAGATGAAAGTACCCACAGAGACCAGCAACCAGTCCCTCAACTGGGACCACTGCAGCACCACAGGTACCAGCAATACCATGGCACCACAGTGGCTGTCTGTCACTGCTGGTTGTCCCTCCCTGGAGTGTTCCTGTTGCCTGCAGGAGTAGCATGCACTGCAGGCTGTTCATGCTCTACTGCTTGTGGGGCTCCTTCATGGGCTGCACTGGGTCCGGTGGTTGTTTTTTGTTGCCATTCCATGGCAATGTGTGCTAATGTTGCTGTAACATCAGCTACTGATATACCCACTTGGATGCTATTACCTGTGCCTGACCTCCACTTTAATTGTATTTCAATTGTTGGGGCACTACTGCAGTTTGCTGAGGGAGGGTTATGCCTCACTCCAATGTGTGTAACATTTTTTCCACAACTGTGGAAAAAACCTGGCTGAGAATAGCCTTTGAAGGGATGTGCCATACTTATCAATTACCTTTTTTCCCTCAGGAACTTCTGCAGATGCACTTTTTTCCACAGTCCATAGTGTATTTTTTATGCAGCTGTGAAGGTTTTGTAAATAGCACTCTGAGCAATTTCTCTTTTTTCCATAGCTACGGAAGTTTTGGGGACTTAGGGGATGTTTTGCACCTTCAGAAAGCTTTTTGAATCCTGCCGAAGATCTAGTCACTTGTTAGAATCAATACCACCAGCCCAAGTTCAGTTGATCTACTGTACCTGTTGCAATTCCCTTAAAAGTAACATAAACCTATTTATACATGTTTTAATATACAGGAATTAGAGATTTGGGTATTTTTCAAAGTCTAGTTAATTTCCCAAGTGTACGTTTCAAAATGTTTCTATTTTTCCACGTTGAGGGTCCCCAGCCGAAGCTGCACTTTTCCCAGCTGATATTCATCTCTCAGTTACCTATTAGTCCCAGAACTCAGTGAAATCAGTTGAGTGGAGGCTCTGCTTAGAAATCTGTATTGTAGGCTTCTGTTCAATTTATGTCTCAGATTCAGAACTCATAAGTAATTACAAAAAATGCCTATTAGATGGGAAAACTGTAGCATTATCAGAGGAGACTACTGTAAATAAGGAAGGAATATTTTAAAGCAAAAACATAACAGCATTGTGAAGGAAATAATTTTAAACAGACTACACACATACCCATATTTCCAATTTTATTAAACATGTTATATTTAAACAGACTTCATACATGCCCAAATTTCCAATATTATTAAAAATGTTAAAACAAGGTTTGTGTTCTATTTAAGACTAAACCATATTCATATTCATGAAATACCACCTACATATACATTACGGGCATTTACTTGGCAGTCAACACCTGCTTCCTAAATGTACTGAACTAATGCTGTAGAGTGTAGAGTTTTACACTTTCATATCAAACACATGAGCATGCACATCAACATGTACAGTATGTCTCTCCCCACACATTGGGTAATTTACTTTCAGTAACGGATGCCTAATATGGTATCAAAAGGGAAGTATAGGGAAGGAATACTTTGTGCTATTGCTATGGATAGAGAGCACACTGCAGTCAAAAGCCAAAGAACCTCAACACGCAAGCACTGAGGCAATGGTTACCCAAAAGGGCACTGGCTGGGAAGCCAAGTTTCAAAGAAATACAAAATCACACATACCTCCATAATGTAAATCACCACAGAATATTATGCTGGTTCAACTTTAAGCAGAAATGCATGGTACCAAAAGGTCTTTAACACACACTGCAAAGGTGCTAACAGAAGACAGACATGTGTTATCCTACCAGGATACAGTGTGTTCATCTGTGTGGGATCTCAGTGAATGAACTATTTCAAGATTTCTATCTGTTATGTTGTGGTGAACCCAAACAAAACAAGAGAGCACAGCATGTTAACTGGCAATAGTCCCCAGCAGCACTGGCTGAAGCCGTTACAAAGAAATATAAAATCATACATAGTCCATACTGGGTCACCAGAATACGGCTGGTTCAACTTTTGTAGAATGATGGTATCGTGATCTTTACACAGTCTGCAAAGAATGCTAACAGAAGAAGCATACACATGTTTCATCCTACCAGGATTCATCAGTGTAACACCCCAGTGAAATGAACCAGCTACCCTAAGATGGTGTATATGGGTTATGTTGTGGTGAACCCAATAAAACAAAAAAACAAGCTAAAAGACAGTAGGATATAACACGTGTATGTGTCTTCTGTTAGCCGTCTTTACAGACTGTGTGAGAGACCTTTTGGTACCATGCATTTCTGCTTAAAGTTGAACCAGCATAATATTCTGTGGTGAGTTGCTTATACAGCCCATGGTGCTTTGCATTATGGGGGTATGTGTGATTTTGTATTTCTTTGAAACTTGGCTTCCTGGCCAGTGCCCTTTGGAGGTAACCATTGCCTCAGTGCTTAGCGTGCTGAGGTTCTTTGTCTTTTAGCTTGTTTTTTGTTTCATTGGGTTCACTATAACATAACCCAGATAGATCATCTAAAGGTAGCTGGTTCATGTCACTGGGGTGTCATACAGACGAGGCACACTGATGAGTCATGATAGGACGAAACATGTGTATATGTCTCCTGTTAGCACTCTTTGCAGATTGTCTGAGAGACCTTTTGGTACCTTGCATTTTCGCTTAAAGTTGAACCAGCATAATATTCTGTGGTGATTTGCATATACAGCCCATGGTGCTTTGCATTATGGAGGTATGTGTGTTTTTGTATTTCTTTGAAACTTGGTTTCCAGGCCAGTGCCCTTTGGGGTAACCACTGCTTCAGTGCTTGTGTGCTGAGGTTCTTTGTCTTTTAGCTTGTTTTTTGTTTTATTGGGTTCAACACAACATAACTCAGATAGACCATCTTAGGGTAGCTGGTTCATTTCACTGGGGTGTCACACAGATGAGACACACTGATGAGTCCTGATAGGATGAAAGACATGTGTGTGTCTTCTATAAGCACCCTTTGCAGACTGTATGAGAGACCTTTTGGTACCATGCATTTTCACTTAAAGTTAAACCAGCATAATATTCTGTGGTGCTTTGCATATCCAGCCCATGGTGCTTTGCATTATGGGGGTATGTGTGATTTTTGTATTTCTTTGAAACTTGGCTTCCCGGCCAGTGCCCTTTGGTGTAACCATTGCCTCAGTGTGTGTGTGCTGAGGTCTTTGTCTTTTAACCTGTTTTTTGTTTTATTGGTTCACCACAACATAACCCAGATAGACCATCTTAAGGTAGCTGGTTCATTTCACTGGGGTGTCACACAGACAAGGCACACTGATGAGTCCTGGTAGGATGAAACACGTGTATGTGTCTTCTGTTAGCACCCTTTGTAGACTGTGTGAGAGACCTTTTGGTACCATGCATTTATGCTTAAACTTTAATCAGCATAATATTCTGTGGTGATTTGCATATCCAGCCCATGGTGCTTTGCATTATGGGGGTATGTGTGATTTTTGTATTTCTTTGAAACTTGGCTTCCCAACCAGTGCCCTTTGGGGTAACCATTGCCTCAGTGCTTGCATGCTGAGGTTCTTTGACTTTTAGCTTGTTTTTTAATTTATTGGGTTCACCACAACATAACCCAGGTAGACCATCTTAGGGTAGCTGGTTCATTTCAGTTGGTGTCACACAGATGAGGCACACTGATGAGTCCTGGTAGGATCCTTTGCAGATTGTGAGAAAGACCTTTTGGTGCCATGCATGTTTGCTTAAAGTTGAACCAGCATCATATTCTGTGGTGAGTTGCATTATGGGTGTGTGTGTGATTTTGTATTTCTTTGAAACTTGGCTTTCTGGCCAATGCTCTTTGGGGTAACCATGACCTCAGTGCTTGCGTGCTGAAGTTCTTTGTCTTTTAGCTTGTTTTTTGTTTTATTGGGTTCACCACAGCATAACCCAGGTAGACCATCTTAGGGTAGCTGGTTCATTTCAGTTGGTGTCACACAGATGAGGCACACTGATGAGTCCTGGTAGGATCCTTTGCAGATTGTGAGAAAGACCTTTTGGTACCATGCATGTTTGCTTAAAGTTGAACCAGCATCATATTCTGTGGTGAGTTGCATTATGGGTGTGTGTGTGATTTTGTATTTCTTTGAAACTTGGCTTTCTGGCCAATGCTCTTTGGGGTAACCATGACCTCAGTGCTTGCGTGCTGAAGTTCTTTGTCTTTTAGCTTGTTTTTTGTTTTATTGGGTTCACCACAGCATAACCCAGATAGATCATCTTAGGGTAGCTGGTTCATTTCATTGGAGTGTCACACAGACAAGGCACACTGATGAGTCCTGTTCAGTTGAAACACATGTGTGTGTCTTCTGTTAGCACCCTTTGCAGACTGTGCGAGAGACCTTTAGGTACCATGCATTTCTGCATAAAATTGAACCAGCATAATATTGTGTGGTGATTTGCATATACAGTCCATGGTGCTGAGGTTCTTTGTCTTTTAGCTTGTTTTTTATTTCATTGGGTTCACCACAACATAAACCAGATATACCATCTTAGGGTAGCTGGTTAATTTCCATGGGGTGTCACACTGATGAGTCCTGGTAGGATGAAACACTTTATGTGTCTTCTGTTAGCACCCTGTGCAGACTGTGTGAGAGATCTTTTGGTACCATGCATTTCGGCTTAAAGTTGAACCAGCAAAATATTCTGTAGTGATTTGCATTATGGGGGTATGTGTGATTTTGTATTACATTGCAGTCAACATATATAATATCCTAGAAAAATAGTGATGAACATATACTTGCAGATGGATTAATATAGGAATTGCAGTGACATATAATCTAACATAATTCACCCTCATGCATTCATTGATGGTAATGAAAGGGTTAAACAGTATGCCCACTGCTTTGCACACATATTAAAGTTTGTTATACTCCTCATTCTCTTCTTCTTCTATGCCGTTTGAAAGCACTAGAGAACATACATCTTTCCAATTGACTGCATTAATTTATAGATTCACGGCAGCTGCTGGATTCTTAATTCTTCTGTGCTTCTGTACAGCTTTCCCCTGAAATGTGTAGCAAAGACCCCGTATGAGTGAATTCCCTTTAGAGCCTTTATTTGAGAAAGTCATTTTGTTGTTACACTGTATATAACACATAGGGCTGTTTTTTCAAAAGGCAGGAATTAGGTGCAATTCCTGATTTCATGTGCAGACAGCATCAAGCCAAATGAGCAAAATGCTTAGACGCAATTTTCTAAAGTTTCAATATATATTTGACAGTTTTACCTGCTGTATGGTAAACATTTGACAGATGTGACATATACAGTTATGTGCATAATTTTTTGTACTGGAAGTTGCACAAACTGTGCTCAGTACTCGGCCCATTCTTCAGGTTATCAAACCTTTGGTTGCAATACATTGCACAACTACCTCAAGTCTGTTGCAGGCTTTCAGAAATCCTGCTTGTAGTCTATAACAGATATAATTTGGTATTGACAAGTGAATTACTTAAAATGTATGATACATGTTGATATAATAATATAAATATAAACAAAGGGCAAAAATGAAAATGTGAAAACTATGTATGTTCACATTTGTTTTATTTCATGCAAAGAGATCCGCTGACTTACTTGTGCAAATTACATTTTCACCCTACAGCTCCTGCCTACAACTGTTTCAGTTGACTGGCATTGAAATCCTAATTTATGATCATCACTGTGATTATGATTGGTTGCCTGTCAGCATATTGCCTTCCAGTCTGCCTGCATTGATTTTATTTTTATGTGGCAGTCCTTAGAATGCATAGTAGTCAATTTTTATTGCTGCAGTGGGTGGAGTCCTGCAGACCTGTTGCCAACAAAAAAGGACTTGGCACAATCCTTCCCACTGAACAAGCTGGAGCTACAACATAGGTGCCTCTGCATCCATGAAGCACTCCACTCGCTCTCTCTACTAGCAGTAGCACAACATTATTTTTTTACTCTGTTTGTGGTCACAGTAGAAAATGACACATTCTGCTGTGTCCAAGATGGCCACCTCAACTCTACTGCACAGGTGCTACTAGCTGTAATATGCAGTAGGGTGCGGCTGCCATCATGGAGATGGTGGAATGTGCCATGTTCTGCCATGACATCTGATTTTTTTTTATATTATAGATATCCCTACCACCTAACCCTCCCTCTCAGCACCCACCAACTACACATCCCCAGAAACATAAGAGTGACACCTGGGGTGCCCAGTCCCCAGTGCTATGATCAGAACACCACCGATTTTTCTTTTAAAAATTATAGATATTTATTTTTGTTATTCTTTGGTAACTGGGTAAGGACCACTAGGCACAGGTCCCTGTTTTTGATGGTGACCCAGGAGCACTGGGCAGTTAAGTGATTTGCTCAGAGCCACACAGTATGCAGGTGGAGGTTGTATGAATCAAACCCAGGACTGCCTGCTGAATGTACCAAGCTCATTCTCAGCTTATTACTCTTACCTCTAGGCTATACTGCCGGCTCCCCCCAACCCCACCCTCCCAACTCTTCCCCTCTGCACCCCCACCCCCCAACCCTCAGAAACATAAGAGTGACACTGGGGGTGCCCAATCCCCCAGTGTTGCAATCAGGATACTGCCAATTTTTTTTTTGAAAATTATAGATATTCCCGCAACATGAACCTTCCTCTCAGCATCCCTTCTGAAAAATAACAGTGACACTGGGGGTGCCTAGTCCCCTAGTGTAGTGATCTGGGATCCTCTTTTTTTACCCTATAAAAAGAAAACTATCCATCAATGTCTTTGCAGCCATTCATGTCCCTCCACCTAACCCTCCCATTCAGCACCCACCACTTTGCACCCCCCCAAGCCCTTACTTACCCATCGGGGGTCCAATGTCGTAATCCACTCTGGACTACAAACACATCTTCATTCTTCAAAGCCAGACCATGAACTGAAAAAACAGGTATGCAGATCAATGTATTTCAATGGTGTTTTGAACTTAGTGGCATAACCTGGCCATTTTTGCATATTTTTGGCCCAGATTTTCAACATGCCTTCTTTGGGACCCCACCTCATAAACAATTGCACTGACATTAGGCAAATCTGTCCCAAAAGGTGATTTCATGGTCCCTGCACAAAATCACCTTTCAGGCAGGAGCTGAAAATTTTCTCTGCCCTTGTTCATGAGGTGGTGTCATAAGAAGGCTATGCTAAACATAATGGCCTGGATATTCAAACTGCACCCAAAAAGTGTGCAACAGCAGGAACAAGTGCAAGTCCACTGCACCCATGCGCAAGAAGTGCAATATTCAAAAAATGCACAGGCCAAGATGCGCCTATGGCAGATGACTGAATATTGCACCACCTGTGCCATAGCGCAACTAGGGATGTGAAGCTGAGCATATCTGATGCACCATAGTGCAACAAGGGATGCTCAGTGGAGCAGTCCAGATGTGCCATAGCACAACCAGGGATGCCCCCTGCAGCAGGGCAGCAATGCAACAGCACAACCAGGGATACAGGGGCCCACCACCCATGCCACAGATGGGCAGAGGAGCACACAGGAGAACAGACATCATCCCCACACCCCCTGCACTGTACAACCTGGGGAGAGCTGGAATGACCACTGACCCATGGATACCAGCTACCAACCCACAGCCGGGCCATGGTGCCCCAGCAAACCCCCTGGCAAGCTGTGACTGGCACACAAGGAGGGCTGACCACCCCATGCCACACCATCCCACCAATGCAGAGCACACCCTGCACCACAATCACCAGACACCCTTCCCAGGAGTAGCACCCAGCAGTGCAGGACACCCTATGCATGCCACCACCTCCACTGTGACAATGCAACCCTGTGCACCACGGAGCCATGCAAGGCATCCCCACCATGTGCACCCTGCTGTGGTTGGCAGCAGACAGCAGTGCAACAACAGCATACACAGTGCCACCCTGCACGTCCCCCCGAGGTACAGCTGAGAGACTGACCATGCATTGCCAAATGAGGTACCCCACATGTGACAGGGCATGCCCCAGACCCCGACTCCAGTGGTACAGCACCCTGCACACCCTCCCAAGGACACATACCATCCCAGCACTGGCCAAAACAGCCAGCATAGACACGCACAGTGTAGCATGGAAGCATGCACCATACAGGATGCAACACAGTGCATGGACAAACACCCACCCATACCCAAGGGCACACCAACACAGGGACACAGTGGTGGGTCAACCAAGCCACTGGTGTGTGGCCATGGCTGACGTGTACACACGGCCAGCACCCCTACATTGCACTGGTGTGCCAGGCACCCTGCGCAGGAACCATGAAGCTGTATGCCACCAGCATGCTGCCAGAGCACAGGTGACAGACACTGGAGCACATCCCCTGCTACAGACACAAGCAACAGCATGGAGGGGGGACAACAACAGCAGAGGCCACAGTGCCACCGGAGGCAGACATGCACCATACTGGTGATGGAAGGCAACCTGGCATTGTGCTGGGTACAGCTGTTATCCAGCATGGACAGCCACCACTGACATGCCAGCAGACCGTGCATATCACAGACATGCAAGGGTGTCAGCTGCACAGGCCATGGACAGTCTGACAGGGGTGCCATGCACACAGTGCAGGCCCTGTGGACCACTGCACACAGGCATCCAGTGCACAGAGTACAACACACAAACCACAGACAGTGACTGATCCCCTGCCCACACCATAGGTGGTTCACCTCTGCACACACACACACACACACACACACACACACACACACACGCCCATGCATGCACCACCCCTGACACCATGCACACCACTGCAGCTGAGCACCTGTAGCCCACTGCAAATCAGAGACCGCCACAGTTGTCATAACAAAATGCTTATATTTAAAAGAAGTAACAAAACCTATTTACAACTATTTACAAGAGGGGGGAAGGGCCACATAACAGGTGGGGGCAGGTAAGGGGCAGGGGTGAACATATGGGAGAGGGAAGAACAGGTGTGAGGGTGGGTCAAAGGGGGAAAGGTGGTAGTAGGGGCATGGAGTCCTCAATGTGCACCCCGGTCCTCCTCCACATGGCACCTACGTCTGCTGTTCCTCCTCCTCCTCACCCCATGGTGGTGGATTCTCTGTAACAGCTCCAGTGTTGCCCTTGCCACCTGGAGCAGCTCCCTCACACTTCTTTCCAGTGCCTGGAGTCGCTGTCCACCTAGGACAATGGAGCAGAGTCAATAAGTGTGACTGTCCATCCCCCTGCAGCCCACTCATTGTGCATGGCATACAGACATGTGCCATGCCGCTGTGATGGTGTGCGACCACCCACAGTGACCTTGTCCTCAAGACCTGCCTATCCAGGCAGCCACAGCCATGTGGACTACTGCACACACCCACCGCCCATGTCCTGCACAACACCACCATGGCCGTACAGTGACTTGGCTATCCGGTGTGAAGGCAGTGCCACAGCCATGTGCCCGGTGCATGCATGGACCACCATTGATGCACTCCCAGACATGCAGTGCCACTGGACAGTGCTGACTGTAACAAGCTGCTTGCATGGCAGTGGTGTCAATGGATGGTGGCCATGCCCCGCTGCCTGCCCAGTTATACAGCATGCAATAGTAATCATGGATGTAAGGCACTCACCATCATCAGGCTGGTCCACGCGCCGATGAATGCCATCATCCCTCTTGTCCTGCTGCTCCTCCAGGCGGCGCCTCTGCTCCCTCACCTGTCTGCATTCTTCAGGCCCTAAGGTGCAAACATGGAGAGAAGAACATCAGTACAATCTGGTAGCAAAGTCCCCAGGCCCCCATGTGTGTGCAATCCCACACAGCCATACCCATCCACCCCACACCCCGATACCACCACCACGGCCAACACTGGATGGCCCCCCCATTTGCCGGACACATGCAACCGTGATACCCATATGGATGATAATAGTGTATGGATGTGGCATCTACCTGGCTGTGGCACCGTGCTCCTCCTGCCATGTGCCCACAGGTGGCCAAGCAGGTCCAGCTCCCTGCACCTCAGGTCCCCGTAACAATGGCGACACTGCTCCACCGTGCGCCCCATACCGGTGGCTTCCTTGAGGGTGTTGGCCACCTCCTGCCACACCACACTCCTGGCCCTGTCCAGGGGTGCATCTCCATACAAAGCCCCAGCATGGGGCTCTACTATTGCCACCAGGTTGGCAAGCTCAACCTGGCTCCACATTACTGTTCGTCTCCGCGCCATCTCATCAGTGTGGTGGATTCAATATGGCACTCGGCAGCGCAGTCCTGCAACATACAGATGCTGTGTGGTACAGCACTGCCATTCCCTATTGTGCTGTCACCGAGCAGCGCAATAGTGGTGCACCCATGCCTGATGCATGGCGCCTAGGGGGCAAAGGTCGGGCACAGGGTCAAGGGTCTCTGGCACACGGACAGCCACAGCATGATTGGAACCCAATGCGTGTAGCATGATTGGGTGCCTGTGTGCCACCTCCTGTAGCGGCCTATGGTGCTGTTGCCCCAGTGCACCTATGACGCCCCAGTGCCACAGCGCCATATATGTGAACAGCGCTGTAGCGCCACTGGCACAATGATGGCCATGCCCTGCATTGCCTCCTGTGCACAGCATGTCAGCAGCACTGCCGGCACTTGCGTCATCAACCCGGGCATGCGCAGTTAGGTGTGTACTGCGCAAGTCACAGAACTGCACCCTTGGCTCAGCATGTTCAACACAATTGCGCAAAGTGCAACAGCGCAATATTCAGCCGGCATATGCAAATCAGCCATTCAAAGGCGCAGTCACTGCAATTTGCATCCACTTAAAAATGTGCCTCACCTCATTTGCATGGGTTGCGCTATAAAAATGCGACATTGGGCTAAACTGGCCATAGTCGGTTACTGCAGTCTATTGTGGTGAGTTGCATGCTGTTTGGGAGTGTGGACTGTGGTGTTTGGGACATGCATGGGACTGCACAGTCACAGGTAACACCTGTCATTCTCACAGGAGGAATCATGACTGATCATGAGGTAGAGGAAGAGGAACAGAGACGTGGGAGGAAGAGGAGGCCAAATTTCACAAAGGCAGAGACAGATGCCCTGTTTGAGGCCTACCTTGCCCAGGAGCCGCTGCTCAGCGGACGCCAGGAACACTACAGGCCCATGCTGCTGCATGGGAGGAGGTGGCGATGCTGTCAACCTGCATGGCAGCCACCAGCGCCCGCAGGAGTGCAAAAGAAGATGGGCACGGACAGGCAGAGAATTAAAGAGAAGGTGGCTGCCATCAGGGCAGCACAGTCTCGCGACCGTGGGGACAGCCGGAAGTGCAATGCCTGACCCCACAGGAAGAGCGGGTTGCTGCCAGCATGCAGCCTTGCACCATCGCGGGTGTTCCGGGTGGTGGATTCCAGATGGGTGGTAGCCCATCACTGCATGGTAGGTCCTGGTCTGTCAATGGGGGGGAACAGGGTAGGTCACATACATTAATGCTACTGTTTTTCCCTTACTGCACCTGAGCATCTACATGGGTCAGCAGTGGTGGGCTTCTCCACTGAGGGCCCATCCACCTCCACAGGCATATGGGGGTCAGGGCGACAGTGGGCCCACCTGGACGTCTGGACTGATGTTGGTGGAGCAGGTGTGGAGGAGGCCCTGCCCATGTCCCAGTGTGCCAGCATCCTTGGATGCCAGCATGCTGAGACTCGGGCTGGTGCCAGATCTATCACTGATGATGATGGAGCTAACGTCATGGGCAGTGAGACGTGTGGTCCACAGGATGGCCACACAGCAGCTGACATTGCGGCCATGGCTGTGGGTGGTGCTGCCGTGGAGGCCTGTGTGACATCACAGTCCCAGACTGTGCCTGTCTGCACCAGTGGGGCAGCACTGGTGTGTGTCCAGGACAGTGGGGCTGTTGCGGCCACTGCAGCGGCACCATTGAGCCCTGGAGAGTGGCAGCTGGAGGGGCAGTATCAGCAGTCGGCCAATGGCCATGGTTACTTGGTTACTTACTTGGTTAGAGGGACTAAAGAAGGCCAAAGCCCATAAGGATTGTTCTCCACATATGTGGATCATTAACTGTGAATCCTATCTAGTTAACCATTCATCAAGTTTGAGTTTAAAAGTCATAATGGAGGGTGCATCTACAATATCTTGGGGGAGTGTATTCCATAGTCTTGGGGTTCTTATGGAGAAGAAGTTTTGTCTTTTGTTGGTATTACATTTGGCTAAATCCAGTTGTTTGTTATTTAGCCTGGGTCCGATTTTTCTGGTTGCAAACAAAATGCCACATTGCCTCATCAAAATAGGGATTTTAGTAATCTTAAAAAGTTGGAGTAAGTCCCCTCTTGTTCTTCTCATTTTAAGTGAGTGTAACCCTGTCTTGTGTAGTCTAGATTCATAATCCACGTGTGCCAAATGGGGAATAATTTTAGTGACTCTTCTCTGAATCCTCTCAACTCTATCTATGTCCCTGCAGAGGTATGGACTCCAAAACGGGGAACCATAGTCAAGATATGTTCTAATGTGCAATCTGTACAGTGCAATGATACACTGCTTGGTTTTAGAAACAAAAGTACAGTTGATCCTTTGAAGAAGTGCGTTTGTTTGGTTAGCAGTTTTATTACAATGTGAAACAGGGGTCAGTTTATTATTAACTAGAATCCCTAGATCTTTTTCCAAACAAGAAACCTTAATGATGGTGTTATTCAGTGTGTATACTTGTTTGGGATTATTTTTCCCCATGTGCAGAACAGCACATTTAGATATGTTGAACTCCATTTTATTGACGAGGGCCCAGTGTTCAATTGAAGAAAGATCTTAAGTAGAGTTTGTCTGTTGCAGCATTGTTAACAGCACCACCCAGCTTGGTGTCATCGGCAAACTTCGTGAGAATATTTGATGAGTGAATTTTCATGTCACTAAAGACATTGAACAGAGGGGTCCCAGGACAGAGCCCTGGGAACACCGCCGTCACTCTGCCTATGTCTGACAGAGTGCCATTAACCTGTACCCTCTGGGATCTATCCGTCAACCAACTTAATCCATAACACGAGTGAAGCTGAAAAACCTAGGTGAATAAGTTTGGTGATGAGAATGCTGTGGGACACTTTGTCAAAAGCCTTACTATAGTCCAACAAAATAACATCAGAGGGAATATTTAGGTCTAAGTTTAAACTAATGGAGTTGTAGAAAGCCAACAAATTTGTAGTGCAGGATAGGTCAGATCTGAATCCATGTTGAGAGATATCTGTAAGATTTAAGGATACTATTTCCTTTTCCAGGAGTGCTTTAATAACTTTTTCAAGTAATTTTCAGGGAATAGAAGTTAAACTAATGTGATGATAGTTGTTAACTAATGAATGGGAGCCTTGCTTGAAAATAGGAGTAACTATTGCTGTTAGCCAATCTGGTGGGACCATAGATTCTTGAAGTGATTTGTTAAAGATAATTGTGAGTGGTAGAGTGATTGTTTCTTTAGCGACCAGGAGGAATTTTGAACATATACCATCTGGACCAGGACTAGTGGATTTTTTTAAGGCTAATAGTAAATTGTAGATGTCTTTCTGCTGGACCATTTGCTCAGTGGTGCTGATAGGTGATATGGCTATTATGGGTTGTAATGGTTCTTGGGTAAATACTGATGAGAAATAGTTATTTAGTGTGGAGGCAACAACAAGGTCAGAGGATATTATTTTATTGTTTACCATAAGGGGACCGATTGATTTATTATTTCCTTTTTTACTATTCAGGTAAGCATAAAGTGATTTGTGTGTGTCCTTAGTATACGCAATACGGAATTCAAGATTTCTTTTTGCTACTAATATTGATTTTTTGAGTAATCTTACTGATTCTCTATATTGAATAATTAAATTGTCTTTGGTACTTGTGGGGGAATTTTTTAGACATATAAATAACGTGCGTTTATGTCGAATTTGCTTTTTAATGGATGAATTAAACCATTGTGGAATTTTACCTTTGCTATTGTATGTACACTTATCAGGAACGTATTGATGTTCAGCTAGGGATATTTGAGATTTTAAAAAGTCCCACTCCTCGATGGTATTAAGGGAAGATAAGGTGTTTGTCCAATCAATATTTCTTAAGTGTACATTTATTTTTGGGAAATCTGCCCTTTCATAGTGTTTGATTGTTTTCTTATTTAGTACAGGATGGCGAGGTACGGTAATAGTAAAGAATATTGACTTGTGGTCGCTATTGCCAAGAGGTTCGGATATATGCAGATTGTTCACAGGAACATCTAAACTAGTTATAACAAGGTCTAGAATATTATTACCCCATGTGGGTTCCTTGACTAGTTGGTACAAACCCAGATCAATGATGGTAGTGAGAAAGTTGTTATCATAGTTATTTGAGCCCATCAAAGTGTCCCAATTAATAGTTGGGAGATTACAATCTCCTAAAATTAGGACAGAACCCTTACTAGCAAGCTGGGAAATATCTTCTGTCAATTTTAAACTTTGAGTACTGTCTAATGAAGGGGAGCAGTAACAAGTTCCAACCAAGATTTGGGGGAGGCCATCGGGTTGGATATACACCCATACACTCTCAGAATTTTGCTCGATTGGAGACTGGTATGAGGGGATGCTATCCTTAACGTAAAGACTAACTCCGCCTCCCGATTTAATGTCTGGCCTATTTTTGAAATAGTGTTTGTAACCCAAAATTTCTGATGACCAATTTCTATAGGAATTACCCCAAGTTTCTGTAACAGCAATCAAGGAGAGGTCTAGGAAGTGAGCTTTGAGTTCCAGTTCGGCTTGTTTAGCAATGTTTAGGGATCGAGCATTAAGAGATAGTATATTTAAGTGGAGATTTGAGGGCTGTGTCCCATTGTCAAGAGTTTTGGTAGATGTTCCAAACTCCCCCTTAGTAGTTAGTTTAAATGAGAATTGATAAAGGTGGCAATCTTTTTCCCAAGTATAGCACTGCCTCTTCTGCTAAGGTGTAAACCGTCCCAACAAAAGAGGGAAGGGTTAAGATGGAATTCTTCCCAATGGGTTAGACAAGGGATACCTTGTTTAAAGCACCATTTCCTCAGCCATTCGTTTATGGCTTTTACCTTAGAGTTAATAGTGTCACTTGCTCTTGGGATAGGTAATATTTCCGAGAGGCAAATGTCACAGCCCCTGTCAACCAAAAAGTTGCGGAGGGAAACAAAATCCTGCTTAATACCTTGCAGGGGTTGCTTAACAATGTCATTCATTCCCACATGG
Organism: Neoceratodus forsteri; assembly: GCA_016271365.2. Lineage (NCBI taxonomy): Eukaryota > Metazoa > Chordata > Ceratodontiformes > Ceratodontidae > Neoceratodus > Neoceratodus forsteri. The sequence goes on along the minus strand of CM057456.1, from coordinate 1,799,149,201 downwards.
ACAACAACTAGTGGGTTTTCCCCCGCAGACTTCAAGATAGATTTAAGCATTGTTGTGATGTCGGAGATCCTGGCCCCCCAGTAGCTAGAGCTAGTAAGGTGTTCCTTGTCCGGCTTACAGACTGTGCGATCAATGTATTTCGTAATGGAGTCTCCAAGTATGTAAACTTCCTTATGATTGGCTAATGTATTTGTGGTGCATGGAATATGTAAAGGGCCTGCATCAAGTGAATTACTGGGGGGTTTGTAATGAGTTGAGCTGTTACCAGTAATTTTAATAAGTTTGGGACTGATTGATACAGATTCATCAATAAAGTTTGACAGGTGCTCAAATGAATTATGTGTAGGAATTACATATGGAGCAGGGGGGGATAGGTTATTGGTAGCTGACTTAAATTTGGGATTAGGTTTTTAGACCAAATGTTGGTTTTATCAGCTTTAAGCTATTGGCAGGTTATAGTCAAAGGAGTTGAGGTATTGGTAGGATGGTCTAATATTGGGACGTGGGTAACATTTTGTTGGGACTTCTGAGTGATGTCCTCGTCCACTGTTGTTGTGATTGAGGCATTAGCCTCCACCAGAATGGACATCTGATCAATGTAGTCCTCTAAGGCTTTAATCTCAGGGTTTACAGACATCTTGGGCTGAAGTCTATCAATTTCATTTTGTAAATCGCCAACTGAAATACACTTATCACACATGTAGTTGGCTATATGTTTACCCAGGGTATACATTTTACAGGTAGTGCAGTATTTATTTGCCTTTTTCATTGTCAGGTATAGATGGTAGCACAATTGGTTAAGTAATCAAATATAGAGTCCTATGATTCTTAACAAAGCTTGATTAATATTACCTTATTGTCCCCTTGTCCACGATGGACACGATAGACATGCGCTAAGATGGGCGTGTCTCTGTGCACGTCTCCGCGCGTGGCCCCGCACACTCTCGCCCCGCTCGCTAGATCGGCTGTTTATAAAAGCCGAAACTGGAAGTGCGAGTTAGCGCTACTTCCGGTTTCGCGTTTGTACAAAAGGTGTATTAAAGGACTGCAAAGCCTTAAAAATGGCTGTCCCAGATGTTATATAGGTATTTCTTCTAAAGAAGAGCTCAAACACTGAAGAAAACACTGTGTTAGGTTGTTACTAGGGGGGAGGACTGATGGTAGACAGCACACTCCACCAATACCCCACAATCCCTTGCAGAGCAACCACAGACAAGCTGGGGGTACAGTGTCAGGGGGCGGCGTCAGTGCGCCACCTGTGGACATGCCCAGGCCTGGCCCTGCTGTGCAGCATCCACCCTCAAGGGGTGATGACCATCAGGGCCGTGAACACCATGAGGGACAGCATGCTGATCAGGCAGATGACCTCTTAGATGAGCACACCCGCATATTGCAAGTATCAGTCAATCAGCAGATGCGGCTTGTGATGGCGGTGGATGCACTCAGTGTGGCTCTGCGCCAGACAGAGGAGCGGCACAGCAGTGACACCGCTCTGCTCCTGGCAGGGATGGACTGGTTGCAGGAGGATGTGACCGCTGCCATTGACAGGTAGACACAGGCAATCACAGCTGTCATGGCCACAATGGGCACACAGTTATTTGCCATGCATCGCCGACACCGCACAGTGCAATGTCCACCCCCAATTCCCAGCGTCGTGCGACACCCTCCTTGTCGACATTGGGTTCAGCTGTGGGCATCCCAAGCACGCCTGGCGCAGGCATGTTCAGTGTGCAGCAGACCCCTGCGTGATCACGGTCATGTTCACGTAGTGGAACCCCTGGGGGACCATTGGTGCCACCCCATGAGGCCATTGGTCAGCCTGTCACTGCTGGCAGGTCCTGGCAGGGCCACCCATGCGTCCATGGTGGCCGTGGCACTGTGGCATGTGACTGACCTGTCTCCCAGCATGGCTACTGTCTGATGCTGCCCTTTGTGCATTGTGTTGTTCAGCATGCAATGCACGGTTGGGGTACCCAGCCCTGCACGCACACACACATTCCATCTGCACACCCTCCTGGCTGCTGTCCGCTGTGGCATGTGCATGATGATGCCTGTGTTGTGCTGTACACCACTGTGCAATGGTGCCCAGCGTCTGACACACGCACAATGACAGGCACTGGGCGTGGTGGTCTGTGGACGTGTGTGTGGCTAGGGGTGGCAGTCTGGGTCGGCATGCCTTCTACCCTTTGTGCATGTCTTGTGAGGTGTGTGTGTGTGTGTGTATGACCGCGTGCCATGTTAGACCTTGCCCATCCCTGGCGGTGTGTGCGTTTCTATGCTCAGCCACTTCCCTTGACAGCATGCACCCCTGGTGTTTGTCCATGCATGTTTTTGGGTTGTGCCTTTGCCACTGGTGGTTGCACATGTCCCCATGACTTTCCTGTGTTGGCTGAAGTGCTCCTCTGTGATGGTGTCCCAGTGCAGCTGTGCCAGCCGGATCAGTCGGGGGTCCCATCACCAAGGGGCTGCCCATCACCATCTTCACCAGCGTCCTCATCGTCCCCATCGCTGTCACCCTTTTCGACCTGTACGGCTATCCCACAGTTGTTGGTCATGTTGTGCAGGATTCAACAGGCCAGGAATAGCCCACAGGCCTTTGAGGGGTTGTACTGTAGGACACTGCCAGACGTGTCCAGGCAATGGAAATGTGCCTTCAGCATCCCGAACACCCACTCGATGACATTGCGTGTGGTTGTATGTGCCTCATTGTAGCGTTGCTGCAATGGGGTCAGGGGCCGCCGGTATGGTGTGAGCAGCCAGAGACAGAGTGGGTATCCACTGTCACCTGTGTGTAGAGGGTGGAGGTTAGTTTGGTGATCAGCATCGCCCTGCCTTGGGCCGTCTAGGCCACTACCCATGTCACCTCTGACTATGCCCCTTCCAAGCTCTATGTTTTTCTGCGTGGTTTGCATACTCACCCACTAACTGGCCAGTGGGGATGTCCCCACTCTTGAATCTGTGGCACAGTGCTGACTGGTGCCAGATGAAGGCATCATGTGCTCCCCCAAGGTACGTGGCACAGACATTGATTATATGCCCCCTGGCATCGCACACCACCTGGCAGTTGATGCTTGCATAGCCCTTCCGATTGATATATGCGGCACCTTCTGGGTCAGGTGGTGTGCGGATGGCCACATGGGTGCAGTCTGTTGCCCCTAGCATGCCAGGCATACGTGCTACCCTGTGGAACTCCTTTATGTTTGCTGTGTGCTCTGCCAGTGTGCTGGGGAAATGGATGTACTCCGCAGCATGTGGCAGCAGTGTACTGAGGAATTGGGTGAGGTGGCATGACACGGCTGACTGGGTTATGCCTGTGGTGTCCCATGTTGGTCTCTGGAAGGTGCCCGTGGAGAGCAGGCACATGCAAGCTGTCACTTTTGTCTCCACTGACAGAGCATGGCTCTGTCATGTGGGTGCCTGCATCACATCACTGCACAGCTCACAGAGCCACCTCAGAATTGCCCAGTTCAGGCGGTACCAGCCCACGATCTTGGTATCGGTGTATAGCTCGAAGCTGGTGCCAGGTTGGTACTGCCTGTTGGGGGCATACCACCAATGGGCCCTTCTATGGCCGCGCCCCCCTGCTGCCTGCCTTCTCACCCCCCTCATTACTGCCTCCATCTGGATGGTGGCACTGGCCATGTCCCTGGCTTGTGTTCCCCGCAGCTGTTTCTGTGTTCCCCTGCTGTCCTGGCTGCTGCTTCCCCTGCACCGGGAACACCTTCCTCTGGTGGCCTCAGTGCTGTGTGACACTTCCCCCTTCTGCACTGTGGTTTGGCTGTGGTTCCCCACACCTTCCATGTGCCTGTGGGTTCAGGGTGCCCTTTCTCTGTCCTGCCCTGTGTGTCTGTCCTGCCCTGAGTGTCTGACTATAGTTCAGCTACATGTGCCTTCCCTGTAGCGTTCTTGTGCCTCTCCCTTGTTCCTTTTTATTTTGGCTCATTTCCACTATCGCGCAACTTCCGCTAGCTCCCCTATTGCGCATGGTGCATGTTGTTGAATATCGCACTGCACCATTTATGCATGGTTCCTCCCCCTTCAGTTGCACATGCATTCATTATCATTGCGCTCTTGCTCAGCGTGATTTGGGGGGCGATCTGCCTCAGCTGAATATTGCAGAATGGCGATTTCGGGACTTAGCGCTGGAGCAACCCTATTGTGCATGGTGCAACCCTTTTGAATATCTGGGCCTTGGTGTAAAAATATTAAAAAACAACAAAGTTATGAGCCTATGTTGAATTTTACGAATGCAGGCTCGTAACTGGTAATTTTCAATATTTTTACCTCAAATTTACAACATAGCCATATCTTTACAGCACCTCAAGAATGTGACAGCTGTCATTTTTCAAATCCTGGACAAAATTTTTTTTTTTACTTACCAAAAGGTGATTTCATGATCCCTGCACAAAATCACCATTTCAGTAGCTGAAAATTTTCTCTGCCCTTGTACATGAGGTGGGTTTATAAGAGGCTAGGTTGAAAATTTGGTTTAAAAATATAAAAAAAAACAGTAAAGTTATGAGCCTACATAACTCGTAACTTTGGTAGTTTTCAAAATTTTTACCCTAAAATTTACAACTTGTCAGAGGGATTTTCCCAATGGAAATGATCACATACAGATCATAGTTGTTGGGTGCTCGATTAGCAATTAATTTATTGATACATCTTCTTTACAAATTACCACTTTTTATCAAATTCCTTCAGATGTTCATTTGTAAACTTTATAAAACATTCAGTTCATTTCTTTTGCAGTAGTTTTCATTCAATATTCTTCCATCTTCCACTCATCTTCTCGGAGCCTGTATGCGTGACCCAACACCCTCTTCCAGTTTATACCACGCCTTTAACCACACATTTACATTTCCTTCCTGGGGTCAGATGCCACTAACCTGACCCCCAGGTGAGCTCTCTCCCCCTTGTTGCTGCCATGACCAGATGCCCCTGACCCTGGCCCATGCCTTATCTCCTCCCCTTCCCCTCATGCTTAATTCCTACCCCCCTGTGCCCCTCCCCCTGTCCCCCCTTATCCTCCTTTCCACTAGCCAATCTACAGCCTAGCGATGGATGATAGTCTTCCCCCCACCCCAGGTTCCCTTCCTTTCCCATCTTTCTAGGGCCATGATTATATGTAGTAGGAAAAAGGACATGTCCACCCCAGAGAAGTGCACCCTGTCCTCTCTGTAATACCCCGGGATGTCATGGGAAATATCCCTATGTGAGATGTTAGTGCCCCCCCAGCTCTACTACTACTGCTACCATTCACCTGTTAAACCATTTCCTAGCCTTTTCCATAGATTTGATGTCTCTAGCATGCCTCCATACCCTTCTGGATATGACCTCAGCCACCAGCCTTTAATGGTATGTAAATCTGCTTTTATGTCCTGCCGGAGTGCACCCCATAGTATGTCCCCCAAATTGTTCCCCCCTGCAAGGATTATCAATAAATCTGGTTTGGGACATCTCAATTTCAATTCTTCCAAAACTGTCACAAGTTGTGCCCATTTCTTGCCTCAGACCACTTTTCAGTGTATCCTTGTGTCCTCAGCTGCCCTCCAGAGTTGACTACCTCCTTGCATAGATGCTGCATGCCTCTCTGCCCAATAAACAAATGAATGCCAAATGATCCAAATTGTTTTGTCTTCTCCTGCCTGTGTAAATCACAGAGCCATTAAGTCAACTTTCTCATGTATCTCTTATAACAAATGAACTTCCACCTGCCCACCTGCTTGACTTTTTCCTACGAGCCTCCTTGTGCAGCCCTCATGAGGTCACGCCTATCCTAAAGGAGTGCTGGGAAAGCTGTCTGGGAACTTCCCCCTCAAATGTTGTACCTTTCTTTTTTTTTTATTTTTTTTTCACCAACCTGGTTCTGCCATCATTGCTCTCAACCCGGTCACGGACCCCGCTTCCACCCCCAAATCAGCCTCTAGTCCTCCGATACCCATGGCTTACCCCCACGGGCGGGCCACGGGATGGAGGAGGGAACATCCCGCAGAGATTCATAATCGTCAGAGGACTTGGCCTGGGGCTAATCAAGCCGCCGGGCGGTTTATGGAGGGTGGCCGGCAAACCGCCCCTTTTCCATTTTCTGGGGAAGGCGGGACGCAATGACGATGACGCCCTGCCCTCGCCTCCAATGTTTTGAGCTGCTGCAGCGTGGTGTTCCTAGCCTCCGCTAGAGTCCCCATCACCCCCGGATGCTGCCCGAACCCACCCCCCGGAGAAGGAGAGCAGTCCAACGGACGCTCAATCCATCTCCCCCCGGCCAGCCCTCCGATGACTCGGGTCCGCTCCCGAACCCGGGTCGCCAGCGTCACAAGCGGAAATCCCACCGCTGCGCCAACAGGCCGGCTATGTTGTACCTTTCTTTAGTATACCGGTTGCCTGGTAACAAGGTTCCAGAGTTCCATCCCTGTGGATAAATAAATTACCTTCCCCCTTAGCCATAAGGCCCTGTGCTTGGTCAGTGCTGTCACTGCACACCACCCATCCTTATTTTGTTTTTCAATATGACCTTGGTCCCCACTCCTGCCTGGTCTGTTCTGGATCACTGTAGCCAAATTATTATCCTTTCAGGCACTCAATGTACCATGTCCCATAATAGCTCCCCATCCACCTCCCTCCTGTTTCTAGTACCACCTCACCTACTCTGAATGCTCCCCAAGTCATGACCATGAAGATTGCCCTAAATAGGCAATCTTCATACCAGGATGTGCATAGCCATCCAAGGTCTCCCAAGAGGTTTAACAATAGTTGTCCTGGCACCTGCAGCCCCCTTTCATGATGTCAGAAAATGAGGGCCGTGTGTGCACTCCATTGCCCTGTATGAGCGTGATTTTGGTATAGCTTTTAGCAATATTTAGAGGTGCAATTTAGAAATATCCGAGCAACCGCTTGAGTTACAGGGACTGCTACTCTAGAGGTCACTTTGATTTGTTTATATCACAACCCTAAATATTATTGAAAGCTATAGAAAAATTGCAGTCATACAAGTCAATGGAGCACCCACACACAGCCCTCATTTTTTGACATCACAAAAAGGGGGCTGTGGGTACCTGCCTAGGGGAGTGTCAGCAGGTTCAGGAAGCAGCTCTGTTTTCCAGGGTACACATTAGGGGTCTTGTAACTTTTTTACTGGACTAAACTGCATGCAATTTTTAATACCCCTCAATACTTGAGCAGGTCAGCTATCATGTATGTTTGGGAGGGGCTGGAAGAATTAAAGTGTGCTCCACCTCTTTAAATCATCTCCATTTTTTTTTGTGCTCAGCCTCCACACATGGAGGGAACAAAAGGGGGCCTCCACTGATGGGCCTGCCCCAAACTGGCCTACTGCCCATGGGCTACTTACTCTCCCTTCTGCTCCCCCATTTATCCTTGTAACCCCCACAGTCCTTGAGCCTCACCTATGCATCGATATTCTTTATGTAAACCCACACGCAAAAATATTTTATTATATTTGTTGGGTTTTTGTTTGTGTGTTTTGAAGGCCCCCCACAGTGCCCTATTTTGGTCCTCCTACTTATGTTCCTACCACCACAACTTCCATTTATCTGCTTCAGTAATGACCCTTTCCTCACTTTTTTTTTGTGTGCGGAGAGTCACCATTTTGTCTGCCCCTGCAAGCAGCCATTTTGTCCTGTGCTCAGACACCATACAGTCTGATGGCCCAGCTGCCTTGTAGCAGGCATTCCCTCCTGTGTTTCTCCCCTCTGGCCCTTCTGCAAACTCCTTCATAATAAGCACCAGAGAAGTCTTCTCTGCCATCCCCCCTCTGCGGTTTTCTGTCTCCCTTGTTGCCTGCCCTTCCCCTCACTTTCTATTATTGTTATTTTAAAATGTTCTTTTTGGTTTTTGGACCTTCCCAAAGTGCTGACTCCCCGCGAACCTCTGTAACCCTCACACACTGCAGCCCCATGTGCTGCTGCTCTCTATACTCTATGGCTGGCCTGTATACCTTAGGCCCTGGAATGGGTCCATTTTGCATCCTGGACCTGCCCTGCCTGGCCACTTCCTCTGTCTTCTGAGTCCACTGCCTCACCCTATGGCCTTCTACTCTGCTCTGTGACTCACTTCCATCTTGTTGGCTTCAGGACCCCAGCCCCTCATAGGCCCCCTCCTCCTTTTCTTTTTTTTAGTCTGTAGCCATCCTTCCAACACCCACATATGCCCAAAATGAAAAAAAAAAAAACTGAATGGAATTATTATTATTGCTTTTGTTTTAAAACAAACCCCCAATATCTGAAGCTCACCCACTTTCTTATTGGCCACTGTAACTTACATACGAACATATGAAGAAGCCAGCAGAAGAAGGCCATTTGGTCTATCATGTCTGCTCATATTGCAGGGTCAACAGCTTGAGCTAATATCCCCACCCTCTCCACCACTCCTCCCATCCTCTCTACCAATGATCCTTACCTTCCCCCTACACCTATCCCAACTTCTCTTAATGCTGCCCACTGTCTTCAATGAGATGACCTCTTCCGGCAGTGCATTCCAAGTGTCCACCACCCTCCTGTGAAGAAGTGCTTCCTGACCTCCTTCCCTCCTAAACTCCCCACCCTCCAGCTTAAGACTGTGCCCCCTCATGTTATGTTTTCCACTCAGCTTAAAGGGACTCTCCTTATCAACTTTATTTATTCCTTTGAAGTACTTGACGGTCCCTATCATGTCCCCTCTCTCTCTCTTTCTCTAACTCTCTGTCTCCTGTCTTCCAGGGAGTACATGTTCAGTGCCCTCAATCTCTTCTCGTATGCCTTACCTTGCTGACCTGCTATCATCTTTGTAGCCCTCCTCTGGATCTTCTACAGCAGGTTAATGTTCTTTTTGAGGTGTGGGCACCAGTACTGAACTCCATACTCTAGATGCGGCCTTACCAGTGACCTGTACAAGTGCAGTATATCCTCCTCTCTCCTGCTACTGATCCCCCTAGATATGCATCCCAGTATCTTGTTTTCCTTTGCTGCTGCTTTCTTGCACTGTGTGAAGTGCTTCAGGTCACTAGTGATCATCACTCTCAGGTCCTTCTCCTGCTCTGATGCAAATACTCAGACTCCACCCAGGTAGCTTGACCAGAGGCGGAGAAGCATTCTAAGTTCCCAGAATGCAATGCTGAGAGAAGGTTGCACAAGGAGACGCTGAGCGGCTGAGTGGTTGAACACCCCCCCAAAAAAACACCCAGAATGGGTTTGTTTTAGCAGTTCGGGAGAAGAGAAGTTAGGTTTCTGGAATAACCATGAAAATGCGGTAATATTAGTGCTGAGAGTACTTACAGTTGTTTTCTCTCTTTCTTTTATTTTTCCCATTCTGCATTATTGTTGTGACTGAGCTGTAGCAGTGCTTTTCAGTAGTAATGCTAGTGGTTGATCAGCAGGTTTCTGGACAACGGCCATAGAGCGTTTATATGTGGGGCATGTCCAAGCTATACCACTGGGTTTCAAAATTTGTGCAGGCCAACACTAAATCTACAGAAAAGCAGCAACGCTTAATAGCTGGAGGGTTCATAGGAGAAGAGAGAAAACACAAAGATACAACTAAACCACAGGACACAAGGCAGAATGCCACAGCAGTACAAGGGATACAATCAGAGCATCACTCAGAAGGGACAGAAAAACAAGCAGAGATGCAGTGTTTAACCCCAGTAACAGGTAACCCCTTTGTCTGGAGTCACCAGCCAGAGGTTTTCTTTTTCTTTGGAGCTGAAGTTGTATCTCTGCCTGGTAATAGTTCTGGTAATAGTGCTATCAATCAGGGGCTTTATAAAATGCCAGGACAAAGGTCCAAGAGGAAGAAGTCTTGCAGCCCTTTGGCTGTGATGGGACTGATTAAAGAAAGCAATATATCGGACTTGGGTTCAAAGAATAAATCTAAAAAACAACAAAACTAAGTGCAATAAGTTAGAGGTGGGTCAGTCAGTTACAAAGGAAGAAAACCATTTAGCTACAGTCCTTACATCACCAGTACAGACTGATGACATTTTTGATTATAAGAAAAAAGGAAGCTGGGTAAATAAAAAACAAAGGGAAAAAGTGGCAGTGTACATACTATGTGGGGGAGAAGCTTTACAGGTAGGGCAAGTGCAGAAACAGCTGGGTGAACACTTTGAAGGACTAAAGGAAGGATATAAATGGGTGGGGGGGAGCAGGATGCTGAAATAATGGATGGTCATGAAGAAATCCCCATAGACCCTCAGGGAGATATTTTGAAGGAAATGAGAATGGGTTTTGCAAGCATAAGTAAAGCAATCAGCAATTTGTCTCAGAATTTTCAGAAGTAGTGGACAAAATTGAATCACTCTCTATATGAATAATTGAGTGTGAAACACAAGTGAGTCAGCTGGAGAATTCCATCCCTAAAATATCCACCAGAGTAACAAACTGTTGCAAAGAACTGGAAGCATTAAGATCTAACGTGGAAGACTTAGAATCTCAGTAACGGAGGGCCAATCTGAAGATAGGCAATTTGCCAGAAGGGATCGAAGGGGGTGACCCACATACATTCTGTGAAACCATGCTAACTGAAATTTTAGGGCAAACATGCCCTACGCAAAAAGTAGAACTGGATAGAGCACACAGGGCCTTTCATCCTAGGGACAATCAAAATAGGCCCCGTTTTGTATGCATCAAAACTCTGAGATACCAAGACAAGGAAAGAATATTAACTAAAGCTAGAACAGAAAAAGTTTAACGTATAGAGGGATCAGACTACAAGTTTTTCCAGACCTTCCTCCAACTGCCCTGGCTAAAAGGAAGAGTCTTGATATGGTTAGAGATAAATTGAGGAAAGAAGGAATATAGTATGCTATGCTTTATCCAGCATAGCTAAGGGTCACCATAGATAGAAAAACAATGTTCTTTTTGAATCCCAAAGAAGCAGAAGAAATATTTAAAAAAACAACAGGAGAGGGAAAAACAGGAAAATGCAGCCAGAAACTCTACACCGGATCCTGGAGGTTTAGGATAAATCTTGGGAGTTTTTAGGTCCCCACCTGCCAGCTTCTTTTGTGGTTAAAAAAGAGATAGTTAAGAAATGGGGGGGGGGTAATATTTATATTTGTTACTAAGGTCTGCTAGTTGAATAAGTGGCATATAAATGAAGTATAAATGGTTCCCCTGCTATTTTGGTCTCTTTTTCTTCATCTTCTCCCTAGATGTTTAGCGGGGGCTTCAATTCTCAGGCTCAAGTTTAATCTCCTAGAAAAACCTTTCATGCAAATGAGGTCTCAGCAACCTCAGAAAGGGAGGGGTGGTGTCCATTTGTTTTTAGGACACAAGGAAGGGGTTTGGAAGTTCCACTATCTGTATTCCCAATGGTTATTATTTTTTTGCTATATGAGATTATATCTCAATTCGATGGGAATAAGTTCTGTGGATATAGACAAACAAAACAAAATCAGGGCGGAGGGAGGGGGGAAATAGGGAGAAAATGAAAAAATAAGTTAAAAAAGCATAAACTCAAAAAGCATGGGTGCCCGGCTAAAACATATATAGAAGGCATAAGTGGAGGAGAAAGGAAATACTACATAAGGTGAATAATGTGTCAGCACCGAAGGGAATATCAAGGAGCAGGAGGTAAAAAAAAAAAATAAATAAATGGTAGAGCTGAAGTTTATGACATGGAATCTTAATGGTTGTAAAAAAAGGTCTAAAATCAGAAAAGTGGTTAAGATAGTAAAAAAAGGTAGACTGATTGATCTTGCAGGAAACACACTTCATTAGTAAATACACCACCTATTTTGGATATTTATTAGGTGCAAAGGGATTTTGTGCCTTTTATCTGGGGAATGCAAGAGGAGTGGCTATATTTATTAAAAAACAAATGGCGTACATTATAGAAGATATTAGGATGGATCACGAAGGATGGTTTATTATGTTACAGATAAAAAAGGTGAGAAAAGGCTTTTGATTATTTCAGTTTATGGCCCAGATCAGGATGACCCCTCTTTTTTTTAAACTTCTTTATGGACGTAGCCCAAAAGGATGAGGATATAATAATAAATGGGGATTTAATTTAACATCTGATATGATGGATAGGTTGCCCCACACAGGGGAAAAAAACAGTGGCATTAGCAATAGTGAAAGAAATGGTTAAAAACTTAGATTTGAAAGATCCTTTTAAGGGAACTCTTTCCAGTTTCTAAAAAGTATTCATACTATTCGGGTTCACATAAATCCTTTTCGACATTGGATTTTTACCTGCTTTCTCGGGAAGTTTTAGATATGGTTAAGAAAGTAAATTATGAGTCTATAAGAATCTCAGACCATGCCCCTGTGACATTAACCCTAGAGATTGGGAAGAATAATATTAAGGGTCTCTGCCAATGGAAATGGGATAACTCCTTGTAGCTCTTCCCAGGTTTTAAGGAAAAAATAATAGAAGATGGTTTTGGACCTATAACTCAAACCAAAATATTAAAATACAGAGTTTATGGGAGACTCTGAAAATATCTCTGAGAACCTGGTGTATGGAACAACAAGGGGTTGGAAAAAGAAAATATAATAAACAATTAAGGGAACTGGAAATAGATTTAGAGAAAACAAGGGAAAACCACATTCTGGAGGGCTCAGAACAATCAGGAAAATAATTCCTGTAAGTAAAAGATAGGTTAGAAAAGCTAATTCAGGACTCCACCCAGGTAATACTCTGTCCTTGGATTCTTGGCTCCATTATGCATAACTTTGCATTTCTTGGCATTGAAGCCAAGCTGCCAGATCTTGGACCACTTCCCAAGCTTTTCCAGATCTTTCTATAGGTCCTGTATCCCTTCAGATGTGTCCACTCTCCCACCAAGCTTGGTGGCATCTGCAAATAGGCACATTTTGCCCTTAATGCCATCTCCAATGTCTTTGATGAAGACATTGAACAACACCAGCCCCAGCACGAAGCCCTGCGGGACCCTACTAGTTACCTATCTAGTGCCAGATAACTCTCCCCCCACAACCACCCTCTGGGTTCTGTCCCTCAGCCAGTTTTCCACCCATCTGGCCATCATTTCCCCATCCCCGAGATCCACCAACTTCCTGATCAACCTTTTGTAGGCCACAGAGTCAAAGGCCTTGCTGAAATCACGATAGAGGATGTCTACCGCTTGGCTCCAGTCTACTGTCTTGGTGACACAGTCAAAGATGTCAATCGGATTTGTTTGACACAATCTCCCCCCAAGAACCCATGCTGCTTTGCATCCTGAAGACCATGTTTCTCTAGATATTCCACCAACCTTTCCTTTAGTATGGTCTCCATGAACTTGCCCACAATGGAGGTCAGACCAACTGCTCTCTAATTCCCTGAGTCATCCTTGGGACTGCTTTTGTGGAGGGGCACTACATGTGCTGTTCTCCACTCCTGCAGTACCACTCTTGACTCTAGTGAACTATTAAATAGGTCTGTCAGTACCTCTGCCAGCTCTTCAGCCAGTTCCTTTAGTACCCTTGGATGTACTCTGTCCGGGACTGGTGATATGTACATCTTCAATGCCAGCAGCCCCTCCCTCACTCTACCCTCCTCTATAACTACATCTATGTTCCCTTCCTCCCTGCTCCTCTTTTCCCTCCTGAAGGCACTGGTCCGTCCTCCTCCCTGGTGAAGATGGAGCAGCAGTATTCATTTAGTATCTCTGCTTTTTCCCATTATCCCCCACCCACTCCACCCCTTTCTTAAGCTTAACAATCCCTTCCTTCTTGTCCCTTTTCTCACTTACATATCAAAAGAAAGCCTTCTCTCCTTCTCAATTCCATCAGCTATCTGCAGCTCCTTCTGTGCCTTTGCTCTCCAGACTTCCTTCCTTGACACACTAGTCAACGTTAGGTAATTTTCTCTATCCACCTCTCTCTTGGTCTTCCTGAATTTTCTATAGGCCAATCTCTTTTCCCTTATTGCCTGGGCAACCCCAGAACTGAACCAGCTGGGTGCTTTGGCCCTTGTGTTCTTCCCCCTGAGCCTAACACACTCATCTGTGACAAACAGTATTCCTTCCTTAATGATGGACCACCTTTGGTTTACCCCCTTATCTGCTCTGATACCTGCCAGGTGGCTCCTTAGCACTTCGCCCATTTACCTGAAGTCCACCCTCCTGAAATCCAAGATTCTGGTCTTAGTCCAGATGCCTTCCCTGCCCAAATTCAATTAGAACCACACTGTGCAATGGTCACTTCCACCCAGTCACTCCCTGACCATTATTTGATATACATGATCACCATGTGTCAGCACTAGATCAAGAATTGCCTCAGCTCTTGTTGGTTCAGTGACGCCCTTAGTCAGAAACCCACTCTGCAGTCCTTCCAGGATCACCTGACTCCTAGCACATGTTGTAGATGGTACACCATCTGCAACCTGTGACCCAGGACCATCCCCTTGGACCTGCAAGCATACAGGCCACGTGGCAGGCTGACGGCCTCCTCATTTGATGCCACTGCAACAGCTCAAAAGAAAGCCTAGCCTCCCCTCCCCATGAAAACTAATAATTGCAGCAGAAACAGCACCAGTGAAAGCCAACAACAAGTATCTGCATTATCCACATTTATCAGCAATACGTCAAAGTCATTCATTTGATTTGCACACTTTTCAAAATATAATCTGAGTAGACATGTTTTATGAGTCTGGGGAAATATTCAACATCCAAACAGATTACTGTATATTTCAAGCAAACTCATCAGAATCAGCACTAAACAGCAACATAATCAGCACTAAACATAGCCAATAACCATCTGAAAGATACTATATATATATATATATATATATATATATATATATACACACCAGTATATTAGGGTTAATGAGGGTGTTTAATGTTAAAGGCGAATTTTTGCAACCTAATAACTTTTGAGCCATTTACTGGATTTTCACAAAACTTAGCATTCAAAATCTCTAGGGGTAGGTCTCTTGATGTTCCACATTTTATATGGATTTGTTGTGTGGTGTCTGAGATACAGAGTGTTGAAGTTACAGAAGGTTTTGTGATTTTTGCTGTTTCTGTGCCCACCTGTATCTCAGGAACTGTTTAAAATTGTGATCTGAAATTGTCAGGGTAGAAAGCCTTTGGGTCACAGATGTGCCTTTTGAAGGTTTGGTGAAAACAAGTTAATCCATTGAAAAGTTATTAAAGTTTTAATTTCCCATTATTTTCTATGGGGAAAAAATAAGTGTAAAAGGGAAAGAAAAACAAGCTTGTTTTCGCAAATAGGTATCTTGTTTTCGCATATAAGTATCTTGTCTGTGCTGGCAGGGTTACATAGTGTCACAGGGAGCCTTCTCCATCATGAATTGTTTAACCTTAAAGGAGAAGGTTCCTGTTTATTTACGAACTGGATATTTCTGACATATGTTTCATACATTACATCAGTTACCTCAAGTATGTCAATAAGAGATCAGTCATTTCTTCTGTTGTAACACATATCTAGTTTCTGAGGCACTGACACAAGCTTGTGAAGCTTTAAGTCACTCCCCATGTATATGCAAATGAGTCACTTGTAATACAACCCCTCCCATTCTTTGATGCCACTGCAGCAACAGCTCAGAAGAAAGCATAAGGTTTTCAGTGCTTCCAATTTGTATTTTATGTTAAGTTTGCAATGGCTTAAAACAATATTGTCACACCACTCACACAGTGTGTAGTACTAGTAGCCTTTATTTGTACATAGCAAATAATACAACTAAAATTATAATATGGCTATAAAAAATTCAGTAATCTGATTGGCTGATGAGCTCGGAACCCAGTGCTGGTGTCCCATGACGACAACACTGGAAGAAGGTCCAGTAGCCTATTCACAATACAGTCAATAGTACCAGACATTCCTGACTGCCATCACAAATGTGGTTGTCACCGTTACTCAGTAAAAACCTTCAACTAGGCCCTAAAAATAAAACTGTCTTAAATATATAAACATAAGAATTAAATGTTATTTGCACTCCTAATACTTTTGTTACACACACATACATAACTTAAAAAATGAAGTACGTCAGTACTTATGATTGTAATTTATGGTGTTTCTTTTCTGATCATGAAAAATCCCCCTCCTATCCTCACCTGCTTACTAAGGATATCTGTGTTGTTTAAGCTGTTACAGATAAAACAAAAGCCCTGGTTCCATCTGAGGCCTTCTGCTGTGTGCTAGTGGGAGTAAACATTCTGCCAGCAGAACGAGCAAAGGTTTTAATTCTTGCATTCTGTCTGTAGTAAACATTCCATTCTTTGAATGTTGGCAAGACAGAAAATAAACAGGACGGGGGGGGGATATTATAAAAAAGAAGAAGAAAGAAAGGTAAGGGAATGGGTAAAAGGTGGTGGGTTGAGGGAAACTAGAGGGCTTTAGAGCTAATTATACAATGGGGTATGAAAATCCTGTAACCTCATTGGTCAAAACACATCACATGACCGTGGTATATCCTGCAATGACCCACACCCTGTTGTGCCTTATTGCTTAATTAAAATACATGAAGTTTGCTGTACACAATATTTAAACCTGAGATGGCATATCAGTGCTCGGATATGCGGGGATTGTTTTAAAAAAGTTATAAAAACTTATCTCTTTTGATTTGGTGCATTTCTTCACCCCGCCCCCCCCAAAAAAATCAGCTTGGATCCATTTTATAATCACAGTAAGACACTCCTGGGTGTACATTGTGGTGGGGTAATGGCTCTTCTTGGGTGGTTGAAGTGAAGGCACTCAGCGATGCCTCATGACACAATCAAGGTGTGCCACTATCCAACCACAATGCATGCCCTGTCATGCCTTTTTGTTTAATTGTTTTTTTCTTTCTGTTTGCTAGGACAGTCTTCACTCCTGTTAAAAACAAACAAACGTGGAATCACAGGAAATAACCTTATGGATGCCTCTGCCACAGTATGATATAGGGACATTAAATGGGACTGACAATATTAATGTGTTCAATTCTGCAAAGTGAAAAATAAGATAAAAACAGGAGTATAAAAACATTGCTAAGCTCAAAGTAATACAATTGGCTATAAAAAAATCAGTGTAAGCTATATGGAGGGATACAGTAAAGTTCTTGAAGGGACTATTTCATCTCTATTTTAAGTCTAAATTAATTATAATAAAGTTATAACTTCTGATTAATAAACAAATTAGCCAGCCTGGGTAAAACACTGGCTGGATAACAGGACACAGTGGGTAATAGTAAATGGAGTCCACAGTGAAGAAAGGGGGGTTACTAGTGGGGTACTGCAGGGTTCAGTACTTGGGCCGGTCCTTTTTAATGTCTTTATAAGTGACATTGCAGAGGGACTGGAAGTGAAATGATGTCTCTTTGCAGGTGACACAAAGATCACAAATATCTGCAACAGGGTTGATACACAAGGTGGGGTGGAAAGGATGAAAAGGGACTTGACAAGTTTATAGAACTGGTCAAATGTATGGCAGCTTAGATTCAATGCAAAGAAGTGCAAAGTAATGCACCTGGGAAACAAAAACCCCAGGGAAGAGTACACAATGGGGGGTGAGATTCTGACAACAACAAAAATGGAAAGGGACCTAGGAGTAGTCATATCAGATGACATAAAGGTAGGCCAGCAATGTGAGAAGGTAATAAGGAGGGCTGGGGGGGTACTGGGATGCACAGGGAGAGGCATCACCAGTAGAAAACAAGAAGTTGTTGGCCCTCTCTACAGACAGTTGGTAAGACCACATCTAGAGTACTGTGTACAGTTCTGGAGACCCCATGTTCAGCAAAGACATAGACAGTGGAGGCTGTCCAGAGGAGAGCAACTAAAATGGTGCAGTGTCTGCACCAGAAAACATATAAAGAAAGACTAAAGGAGCTTAAGATGTATAGCCTCGAGGAAAGGGGGTGGGGGACATGATAGAAACTTTCAAATGATTCAAGGAGTCAACAAAGTCCAAGAGGGTAGCATCTTTCAGAAAAGAGATGTGCAAGAACAGGGGGGCACAATTTGAAGATAGAAGGGGGATGGCTCAGAGGTAATGTGAGGAAGTATTTCTTCACAGAGAGGGCTGTAGATGCATGTAATGGCCTTCCTGAGGAGGTTGTAGAGTAAAAAACAGTGGGGGAATTCAAGAATGCATGGGACAGACATAAGACAATTCTAGTGGGTGGTAGGAAGAAGTAGGCTGTTGGGTCGTGATTACTTGAAAGAGCACCTGGTTCCTTACACCCCTCTGTGACAGCTACGCTCAGCTGACAAGGGGTTGCTGGAGATTCTGAGGGTCAATTTAAAGTCATCTGGTGCGTGTGCTTTTGGATTTGCAGCACTGACCCTCTGGAATTCTCTGCCCCATCAGCTTTGGGAGTGCAGAACGGTTAAGAGTTTTAAGCGGGCACTTAAGGCTTTTCTTTGGGGGAAAGCTTTTTCGGTATTTTCTTGATTTTACCCTGTATTTATTGTGTAATTATTTTATTCAAACTGTACAGTGCCTTGGATGTTTGAAAGGTGCTTAATAAATAAATGTTATTATTATTATTTATTATTAACTAGGATCTGCAGCTTATCCGTTAGGTAGGGAAATGGGCAGACTAGGTGGGCCAAGCGGTCCTTATCTGCCATCAAATTCTATGCTTCTATGTTGATGTGTTTGTTATGTTAATTGCTTAATCATTAAAGTCTTGTATTTTTTATAGCCATATTATAATCACAATAAGGCACTCCAGGGTATGCATCATCCCTGAATAACATCACACCTTGGGTGGCAGAAGCACTCGGCCTGCTGCCTCATGCTTCTACACACCCTGTCATGCCTTATTGCTTAAGTATTTCACTCACATGCAAAAAAAATCTATTTCTTTGTGCTACTTATATCTATGACAGTTGTAACCTCATGGGAGGAGTAGACTGAATGCTTCTGTTGCCCAGATGACACACATCATCCGTTCAGCAGCTGGAGAAATGGACAGCTAGAGCACTTAATTTAAAAAGAGCATTTTTTACATTTCAAATGCTTCTTAAACCACAATTTCTGACTGGAAATACCAAGAGAGGGAATGAATATGACATGGGAGGAGTGAGGTAAGCAAATACACAGCACTGCATACATGAGACTTCTCCTTTAACAACTTTGGAACCGTTCAATGGATGTGCACAAAACATGGCATGCAAAATTTCTAGTAGCATGTCTCTTGACATACCAAACTTGATGTGCATCTGTTGTGTTTTTGAGATACCAACTCTAATAAAATCCTAAATTTACATGTTTTCGCCATTTCTTTCTACAGCCATCTTTTAGAAATGGCG